>RSEH01000257.1:0-65863 GCA_006503475.1 Stentor roeselii
GGTTGAAGTTGAATATTTTCAGGTGATTTAATGAAGTAATAAAAGTTGGTTTATTTCGAGTTTGAAACTCTTGTAAAAAATTGATAAGATATTTATAAACATAATTACAAATATGTATTAATACTCAATAGTAAGATAATCATTTTATTACTTTTATATTCCAGGTTCTTTGAGTTGTTTACTGTAGTACTTGATGAAATAAATCATAATTAAGAAATTAAGATTATGAAGCGATCAATTATTAGGATATTTTACATTAAAGGCAAACTATTTTGATAAAATAACTAATTATTTCTATCTACCAATAATTCCTCCTGTAGTAGTTATAACTATTGTAGTTATAAGCTGGATGATTTGACAATGGATTACTGTAATACCCGTAATTCTGGTGTGGAGGGATATTTGGATATTGATAGATTTGAGGATATTCGGGATATCGAGGATATCGAGGGTTTTGAGGATATTGAATATGACTCACTTGAGCTGGTAAATAATTATTAACTTGAGCAATCCTTGGCTTATTAATTCCAACATTAGCAGGTCCAGGTTTATTATTGACGATAATCAGAAGACATATCTTCTTGACTGAGGTAAGTTCGTCCATATTAGGATAAATTCCAGAAGAGTTGTTTTCCATTTTCTCCTCTCTAACCACTTTTTAAATTAGGTTCAACTTTCAAGTTAATGATTTCTTTAATATCTATATCTTGGTCTTGCTTCAGTTTATTCTTTTCCCTTTTCGAAGCTTTATCTATTCTCTTAAGTCCAAGTGAAAGTTTCTTTTTTTCGATATCTTGAACATTTTATCTTCCTTTAGCATAGTTTTTCATATTTTTAAATACATTAGAGTCATCAAACATGAAAATTTTTTTATTTTTTCATATTTTTTCATATTGTTCCCCATTAACAACCTGTTTTTCAAGCATGAGTTCAGCGAATCGTTTATGTACTTCACTTGATGTAAATATTATTAAGTATTATCAATATAACTTAAATTTCAAACTTATTTCTTGACTAAATATTTTGCATTTATGAATACAAATTTTATATATAAAACTTAAGATTTCACCATAAATCTCTAAAAAAAATAAAATCATAAATTTTCTATACTCTTTGATTCCAGCCAATATGCCATAACCGCCATGAAAAAATATTCTATGTTATTATGTTGTTCAAATAAAATTATTAACTATACTTAACTACCAATAATTTCTCTGATTATAATAATAGCTATTGTAGTTATAAGCAGGATGAATCGCCATAACACTACTGTAAGGATTGTAATTCTGATTTTGAGGATAACTGGGATGCTGTGGGTACTGCGGATTTTGAGGATACTGAGAGTAACCATGCTGAACCGGCATAAAGTTATTCACATAAGCAGGACCTGGCCTATTCACTTCAGCATTTCCCCGCCCATTGACTGGTCCAGATCCAGGTTTAGTATTATGAATAGATCCAAAATTTTCTTCCTTACTAGCAAAGCTATCTTCTAAATTCGGGTAAATTGCAGAGATTTTATCCTTGTTTTTATCTTCTAAAGTCAACTTCTTTATTATTGGAGTAATTTTAGACCCAACAATTTTATGCATTTCAATTGCCAAGTTTTTCTTAGGTTTTTTCTCTTGTTTATTTTGTGACCTTCCAAGAGCAATAAGACCAACTCCAAGTTTTTTCTTTTCAATATCATGAACATTATCTCTACCCTTAGCATATTTCTTCATATTTTTAAAGACATTTGTATTGTCTAACTTGAATTTATTTGTGATTTCTTCGAACTGGTCCTGATTCACAACATTTTTCTTAAGCATGAGTTCAGCGAATCGTTTATGGCCTTGACTTGAAGTGATAGGGTTGAGTTTGTCGTAGTCTTCCACGAAGTTCAAAGCGGCATCTTCGTATTTTTGTGAATCATGATTCCAAATTCTTAAATCAGTTTTAACACAAAAGGCTGTAAAAACTTCTAAAGGTAAAAAATTGTATCCAATCATCACTAACATCCAAATGAAAGCTAAGCCAGAATTATCTGGGTTTAAGTAGTTCATATAAACAAAGTTCATAATAGAATACAAAAGGACTGACCAAGGAATCACACTCATCATGGTCTTTGCCAAGTCACCTGAAAGCTTTTTCGGCCAACTGTGTCTTCGAAGAAGCAGATATTTGAACACCCAGTACTCGAAAACTACGGCCACTGCTGAAAAAAAGAAAGCTATTGGAACTAAAGGAGCATAACAGAAGGTCAGTAGAATAGTTTTACTGATGTTTGCGAATCGTTGTGCCATGTCAGCTGCTGGACTTTCCATTAGTAGATTCGCATCATGTTGGCTGATATATGCAGCTTTTTCAACTTTTTTCATACGTAACTTGTAAATGCAGACCATTGGACTGAAAACGTAGAGCAGTGGACTGACAATTGCGTTTGATATTAAAATATAAGTTGCATCTGTTGCAAGACCTCCTGGAACGAACCAGTCTTCATACCAGTCGTAATTGACGATGAGAGCGATGACTGCTGTATTGAAAAACATTGCAAGCATTAACTTTATAGCGACTGAGATGTTGTAGGCAGTCACTGAATGAGGTCTTTCATATGAAGTCGACACTCGTGTCGACCGTGATAAGATAAAGTTGATCATAATAATGATAACTGAAGGCCAAATAGAAATAGCTCTGATTTTCCAGCTGTCATTTTCATTACCACTGCTACTTTTTTCATGTTCTTTATCCCCTAACACCTTCATACCATAAACCATTCCAAAAGTAACAGAAACAGCTAAAAACGTAAAAAGTGAAGTTTTTAAAGTATTCATAATTCTGTCCTTAAATGAAACTTCCAAATTTTCCCAGAAAATATCATTCGGCTCATTTGCAAGTCTCGCGAAAATATTTTTATTATGAAATCTTTCTAACTTTGTTTTGCCACAACAACAGAACAAGCTGCGGATAGTTGAGTTCCAAAAGCGATAAGCCCATTGTCGGCCGTATTTCAACTCAACTGCCCGGGCGTCTTCCTGGGTTTCAAAAGTGATAAATGCTTGGCCTGTCAGCAAGTCTCTTCCGACACCTGCGGGAAGGTCTTCTTCGTATTTTTTTATATCAGCAGTGATTTTTTCCATTTCTTTTTTTATTTCTTCCTTGTCAATTGCTTTCTTTTTTTTGCAGCATCCTGAAGAGTTTGAGGCTCCATCTTTTTCGAGTTCTTCCATCATTCTCAAGCTTTCTCCGAGTTCTTCGAGTCTTCTGAGGTTGTCGATGTATTCTTTGATTTTGTAGGCAAATACCACTTTAACTACTTTCGCTGGCTTTCCATCAAATCTGCCGAAGTTTTCGAAAAAATCTTTGACTTCTGTTTCGTCAACATCGGTACCCAGGCCTGTTGCGTGAATTGTGTAATCGCGAGCTGTGAGTGCCATGATGTCGAACTCTCGATCTTTATTCTCAAACCACCTCCTAGCAATATGATAAATAATAATAACCAATATCATATAAGCCACATTCAAACAGCACTGCCAAAACGGGTAAATATGATCATTATATCCATTATTTCCCAAAGAAGCCTGAATGATCCAACTATCCTTATCAGCTTCCCAGTCATCAGCCTTATCAGCAAGTGAATTTCCAATAATACAAGGAATCCCAACAACGAAGACACCAAGTACCAAAATAGCTCCAACAATCTTAGAATAAACAAAATAAAGAGGAAATCCAGACCCAAGTTCAGAAAGTTCCATCATCGAGCACCCTAAAGGAAATTTTTCTGCATGAACAGGAAATCCACAACATTTGCACCTCTCAGACTTTCCTTCTTTTATAGCTTTCCCTATTTGGTTGATATAATGAGCCTGCCGATGCTTCTGAGCTTCAATCATATCAGCCTTTCGATAAGGATCATAAGGCTGTTCAGTCTGCGTGCCTTCCAACGTTTGGCCTTTATGTTCATCCATTTATTAGAAGAAAAGAGCAGTTGTTAAAATTACCGCAAGTCCTCTTCTCCAAGTCGAGCAAGACTCTTCTGACTCTGACTCATTTGCTTTCAATGTACGAAAGTCCTCACTCGGAAGTGACACTGACAGCGAATAAGCAGAAGTACTCGGCCAGATAGGATATTCATTAAAAGCGCAGCAAGTTGCAGTGTAATTCGTCTCAGAAGTCAAGTTAAAAACAGTCACCAACTCATTTTCAAAAGAACTCGCTTTCGTCGTGATGCAAGCTCCAAACTCATGAAAATTTTCCCGATTTAACTGAAGTAAAACTTGTGTAGGGTTGACTGTAAGTCTGGGATAATAACTGCTAGAAACATTAGAAAAGTACTCTTCAGTGATACAGCACATCACTCCAGAAACTGCTGATTTTAAAGAGATCGACACTGAACTATCACTGATACTTTTTATCGTCGGGTACCCTGAGTTGGTCCAATAAGGTGTCTGTGAATTCGCCTTTGCCATATCAATTCTAGAGAAACTTACAACAGTATTCGTGATTCCTGAATTAAAAATCGCTGAAAACATCTTGTCCTGGTCTAGTTGATCATAAAGCTCCATCGGGGAAATGTCCCAGTTCCGCCTTGGGAACAACACCCAGGCAAAGAGAGTTGTTGATGAAAGTCTTCGAGACCCTGTAGTCCTCAAACTCTGCAGTTGTTTTTCAGGGACTCCTAAAGAGTAAGCCACGATCGTCGTCAACGGGTAGCCTTTGCTTTCGACTAACAGGTCAGAAAAAAGAAGCTCAAGGCGAATGGACTCAGAAATTGAGGAAGTTTTGAAAGTCGTGTTGAAGGATGTGAAGTTGTTCAAAACGTAACCTGAAATAATGTACTCAGTCTCTGCCCAGAGCCAAGACGCCGAAGCGATTAAAGTTTTGATCCCTGCTGGAATGTAAGCCACGTCGAACCAAACCTGTCTCAAGGAATCGGAGTAGGTCCTTCTTTCGAAGTCCACCCAAGTTTCATTCACTCCTGGCTCGATCTCGAAAGATTCGTGAAAGTCTCTCATCTGGTCTGATAGTCGCACTCCTGGTCCACCTGTTAAAGGTTTTACTTGATTGATTAACTCGGAATAGCTCATCAAGGGGCTTCCGTAGGCTAGAACCTGCCAATAAACAACGGCAGTTTTTTCAGAAGTTATATAAAGCGCAGCTGAAGTCCTGGTAATGTTTTCTGAAGAGAATTTGATGATGTTTGATGTGGTTGAAGAATTTCCGATGACCTGGAAGGCAACTTGTGGAACTTTGAATACCCCGGAGTCAGGTCCTGTTAAATCGAACTTAATCGAGTAGTTCACATTGAGTTGACCGTTGAACTTATCTGAGACTTTGATGGTGAAGTAACCTTCAGTGACTTCAGGCTTGAAAGTAAGTGAAATAGGAGAAAGTTCAATTCCGTTTAAAGTCGCCTCTTCGAAAGACAGTGATAAAGTGAAGTTTGAAGATGGTGACACTGGAGACTGGATGCGGATGGGGAGAGACTCAGAAGATTTTTCAAGAAAAACAAGGTCCTCAGAAGATAAATTGAAAACTAACCCGGCGTAGACCTCGACAAGAGTTTTGCATGGCTTCGAGTACTCGGACTGTGCCAGTCCGAGCAAGGAGTACTCGTCCGTGTCCCAGTCAATGTAAAGAATTGAGTTTATAAAGGAAACTCCAGCACTGACCTTGAAAGTTATCTCCTGCATTCCTTGCCATATGTAAAACTGGTCAATTTCTGAAGTGAAAATGAGATCATTTAAGTTCTTTGAATGGTTCTTTGATTTGAATACTAGCTTCTTGGCCATTAGTCCCCAGGTACCTTCTACTTGAATGCGAAGGGATGAGGAAGTACTTCCAGGGACTACTAGTAAATGGCTTTCTTCATACTTTGGGTCGTATCCAGCGATCTTTATATTGCGGCCTGAACTTTTCAGTCCGATGAAGGCGGAGTTTAGGTTGCCGTATGATTTGCCGGATAATAGGTTTGTAGAACTGTCTAGAGTTAATATTTCGAACTGTCCTGTCCAGTCGGTGAGTCTTTCGAAGTAGTCGTTTTTTTGACCGTCGAAATAAAGGCTTCTGTCGAAGCCCCATTCAGGGTTCGGGACTTGTTCAAGAATTAACGAGATTTTATCAGTCTCTGTCCAAGAGCCTGTTTCACTTATGTTCAGTGAAACGATATTTGAACCTGAATATGAACAGTTATTATTCGAGTTCCATTCAGAAAAAGTAAGTGAAACTGAATTATCTGACTCATCTAACACCCAAGATGAACAAGTAAGAGAAAGACTCTGCAGGTCCCAGTCGAGAAGGTATTGTCTTGGAAACTTTAACAGTAAATAGTCGGATTTTGATATTGTTAGAGATGAAAAGTAAAGAGAAAATGTGTAGTCTGAGATTTCTTGAAGGTTTTTAGAGGATGGAGATATTGAACGGATAGTTATACTAACTGCTGGCAAGTCAGAAATTGTTGGAGAACTGAAATCTGACTTCATTGCTTTGATCTTCTTTGTTGAATCAACTAAATATAATTTGAAATTATCCATCGAATCAGTTTTTCCAGGATTAATCACATTTTTTATTTTCAAGTCAACAACACTTCCAGCAGGTACAGTATCACAGTTCTGAACAACCAGCACCCAATGATCAACCTTACAAGTGATATCCCCAAGCACATCACTTTCACATTCCATATAAAACCCATTAGGTTCAGCCCAATTGAACTTAACCCTTGCATTTCCAATAAAAGGGTCATAATCATCAGGAAACTTGATCCAAATTTCATCTCCTTTTTCAATCTGACAGCTAAAAGTGAACTGAAAAAAGTAAAAAGCCTGTTCACCAGCATTTCCAGGTATAACCTTAAGTGTTTCCCCATCAATAACTTCATTCGGAGGATTGACAAGTACTAAAGTCTGACTACTTCCGACATCCGAGTCCTTATCAACAGACACTCCACTAAAAGAAGTAGAAATAGTGAATGAAAGTTCATCATCAATATTAATCGGGGTATCCAAACAGTCATCAACCATTAAAGTCAATAACCCTTCTTCAAAAGGCTCTGAAATAATAATTTGCAAGGAATTTCCAGAAGCCGAGCATGAAGAATAAGACAAAGAAAACCAGCACTTATCTTTAATGTCTCCATTTAAAGCCCAACTTGAAGTAGGACTTTTTATTGTGATGCTACTTCCTCGGGGAAGAGCATTTTCCAATGAAAAAATAATAAAAACTGAAACTGAGTCAGTTGAAGCCGTGTTGGGAAAAGTTGATAACTCTGAGTAAGAAGGAGACCCTGTCGATGCCTGTGGTTTGACTGTGATGCAAGTGTCAGAAGTACTTGAATCAGTGTCATCTGACCAGGACTCCACAAGTTTACTTGAAGAACCTGCGTAGATACTCACTGAGTCAAGACATCCTCTTTTCACATCTGAAGATCCAGTGTTCAAAGGAGGGATCAAGTTGGAAATCGTTAAAATTATTGAAGTTCCTGCTTCAATCAAGGAAAAACCTGAAATTTGATATGGAGCTGTTGAAGTTACTGAAAAAGTATCAAGGCCTTCTATTTGGAAGACTGTGTTATCGGAAACTCCCCATTCGCTGTCGATTTCTACTTCGATGTAAGAACCTTGGGGAACATTTGATATTGTCTTAAAAGTGGCAATTATTGACTGCTGGAGAGACCCTGGACCTCTGCCTTTCACGGTCTCAGGCGAAAAGTTTATAGAGAGGACTCCTCGAGTTAAGGAAAATGATGGAAGGGTTCCTGTGATACTTTCACATCCCGTGTTCCAAGAACTTTTTGCTTCATATGGCATCAGTTTTACAGAAGGACTTGAATATGAGTAAAAACCAACTGATTTGATTCCTATAAAGTGAAGAGTTGTTGTTGTACTTTTTGATAATGATAAATTTGGTGTCTCTTGGGAGAATATACCTGGAAACTTGAAGTTTTGATTGGGACTTGAGAAAGATAAAACGTTTATTAGGTATTCACTACCGTCGGTTACTTTTGGGTTGGTTATTGAGAAACCTGCTGGAAGGACTAAACCGATGTAGCCTGTGGTGTCTGAAGCTGATGATGATGATTTTAAAGATAAGTCTAGACCTCCTTGTGAACTAGACGTAATCAAAGTACTAACTTGAACATTGCTGACAGTAGTAGATGAACTTTGCCAGTCTTTCGTGTTTGAAGCAACTGTTCGGCTGACTGTTTTCGAAAAAACTTCAAAATGAATATCAGACCTGTCTTTTTTTAGGGTATATAAAGAGATTGTCACTGAGTATGTTCCTGCAGACAAGGAACCTATTGGAAAAAATGCTCTTAAAGTGTCTGTTTTTAAAACTGATGTTAGTCCTGATATTGTAAGGATGGGGGAAGAACCATGGTGAAGTTTCATCTTTGAGGAAACTGGAAGTGAGGATGTTGAGTCTAAATCGAATGGGTAATCCTCACCATCAGATAAACCACTACCCAGGTCACTTTCGAAACCTCCATCGAATTGAATGTCAATGTAGAGATAATAAAGAGTACTATAGTCGAAATTCATAGAGCCTGTAATTCGAGCTGGCAAGCCAGCCTTTCCCGAATCCGTACAAATTAAATCAAAGTTCATCGAAGGTGAATGAGGCAGAATAGTGAAAGGTGTAGAGCTAACATAATAAGCATTACTGACAACGACTTCAACCCTAGACTCATACCTAGTAAATTCATTACTTCCAATAAAAGGCAAGTTCATCTGATCAGCAGTTCCACTTCCATCATCTTTAAAAAACGCCACACTTAAAAAATAATCCTTACTTGCCTCAACACTAAAAGTGATTCCCATCGAATTAACAGTAACAGACCCAACAGAGTTTCCCGACGTCAAATCAATCGGCTGAGTGGAAGAAGAAGTCAAGTACTTCCCTTTCAAAGCATTTCCGAAATTGATTCCAAAGTCAGCGCGAGCAGTAGTCGAAAGTGGAAAAAAGACCTGAACATTTTCCTGTAAAGTAAGAGCAACAGGCATTTTCATATAAACCACCAAATAATACTTCCCTCCTCCAGTGTCACAGACCCTGTTGCTTGAAGTAGTATCAAGACTTTTCGAGAACAAGAGTGAATAAGAAGTAGCAAGTTTCACAGTAGAAGAATAAGACAAGCTAAGTGTCTGACCCTCAGACGAGTCGATGACAGTCTCTGAGTCGAAGAAAGTAGTGACTGTCTTAACACCTGCGGAATTTGACTGAAACTTGACAAGTAAAGAGATGGTCAGGGTGTTACGAGCGATGATGTCAGAGTCGAACCCGGAGCATTCGACTTCACTTGTAGTGACTGAACAACTACCACCTATAAAAGGATTTATATAATAATAACCTGTACTTCCTGATACTTTACTCTGGTCCTCATCACTTTTCCAAGCAGTACTCTCCAAGTCAACCCCTTCAAAACTAACTAAAAATCTTCCTGATTTCGGAATCTGGTGATCAGGGGTAAAGGAAAGATCCATATACAACAACATTCCTGATACTATTTTTTTTACATCATAATTTCCATAAGGACTCCAAGAGTTAAGCGAAACTATTCCAGGATACGTTTTTGGACCTGAACCATGGAAACTTTCAATAATATTTCGACTTGAATAACGGAAAATCTGCAAGTCCCAGATGTAATCGCTTGTCGGAAAAGCTGCCTCTGGGTTAGTGAAACCTGTGACTGAAAGACTGACTAAAAGACTTTTACTGTCCGAGACTGAACTGATGTCGATGTCTGAAGAAAGCCCGAAAAGGCTTAACTCGTTTGAATTGATGGAACAACCGAATTGATGCTCGTCTGAAGCTGAAGTTTTTAAGTAGTTTAAGTTAGAGGCTACATCTTCTGAATGGCACACAGGGTTTAAAAGGGAAAAAGACTTCGGGATTGAAATTGTGATGATGTCTGAAGTCCAGAGGTCTTTAGTAAGGGTGAAAGTGAATAAAAGAGTGCTTTTCGCCTTTACTGTATCCATGTTCACATCGAAAAAACTCACTGTCAAGCTGTCAGAAGGTGGAGGCAAGTGAGCTCTTAATATTCCAACAGAGCAAAAAACTTTATTCACATCTAAAACCTGCCCATTCACTGATTTCCTGGTAAAAATCGCAAAAGGTCCATAAGCTCCAGGTGAGACTGGAAGAATAACACCTTCTATTTTCAAATCAACACTTTCCCTTACATCTTTCACAGTAATAGGAACAACTAAAATCTTATCCTGTAAGTAATACTCAGACCCAGTCACATCGAAACCTTCTGGAAAGTGCACCTCGACGATGCCATCAGAAACAAGAGAACTGACTGAAAAATGCACAAAAACTGTCACGTTTTCTCCAGCGTGATTCAAAGAAAACTCAACTGGGTGATTAACCCAAGAAGTCTTCGGCCATAAAATCCTGCCTGGGTCGATAAGTGAGTCCTTTTCAGAAAACACGAGAGCGGCTTGAACTCTGAAAAAAATCAGAAAAAATAGCATTATTACTTTAATCTATGCATCTTACTCATGTACTCCGCCTCTTGTACCAGGGCAAGTTCTTCTTCAGTGAAATAAGGTTCATACTTAACTCCAGAATCTTCTAAATTCTTTTTTATCGCAAGTAAAATTTTCATCTTAGAACGATTTTTATTAGAACTGTCAGTCGCGGATTCAACAAGCAAAGGTCTTTTATTAACATTTTCTTTCATTGCTCTTAGTTTTTCCTGGTATTCTTCTTCCTGTCTTTTCGCTTCTTCTTTTCTTTTCCTCAGTCTTTCATTTATGTTGTTCTTATCTGCAGAAGACTGCTGCTCTTCAGCTGAAATGACTTTTTTAAGAGGATTCATTGTGTCGTATTTTTTTGATGATGAAGTTTTAGACATGTCTTTAGTTGTTTTTGTTTGTTTTGATGTTGTTGATTTTTGTGCAGAGGGTTTGGATAGGGCGTGTTTGCTTGATTCTTCTGGAATCGGCTGCAGGTCTTGGTACCTGGCTCCTGGAAGTGAAAAGTCATGGACTGATGATGATGGAGATAATGGGTTGGATGAAGACTTGTCTGGTGCTAAAGGATTTGATGAAGGCTTGTCTGGTGCTAAAGGATTTGATGAAGGCTTGTCTGGTGCTAAAGGATTTGATGACGGGTAGTCAGGCCCTAATGGGTTGAAGGAAGACTTGTCAGGCGCTAATGGGTTGAAGGAAGGCTTGTCAGGCGCTAATGGGTTGAAGGAAGGCTTGTCAGGCGCTAATGGGTTGAAGGAAGGCTTGTCAGGCGCTAATGGGTTGAAGGAAGGCTTGTCAGGCGCTAATGGGTTGAAGGAAGGCTTGTCAGGCGCTAATGGGTTGAAGGAAGGCTTGTCAGGCGCTAATGGGTTGAAGGAAGGCTTGTCAGGTGCCAATGGATTGCTTCTTGATGAGAGAGATGAAGGCGTCCCTCCTTTTTCACTTGGAGCTAAAACGTTACTCTTGTCTCCTGGCTTTGAAAGAGAAGGAAATCCTGAACTACTTTGCTTTTTCATATCAGAACCCACAGAATTCGATGAGGAAGGCGCCAGTGGGTTAGATGAAGGAGGTGCCAAGGAATTCGATGACTTTCCAAGGTCTTTCATTGTAAAATCTCCTGATTTAGATGGCTGGACAAGGTCTTTCGCAGTAAAATCTCCTGATTTTCCTGGACTTTTCTTTGAAGCTTGATTTGGATTCGCACCTGATTTTTTACCTTTTTCTTGAAATGACTTGTTGAATGACTGTCCTGGCTTGTTTCCTTGCTTTGACTTGGGCTGAGGAGAAGGTCGTAGTGCATCCATTGTGATTGAGTCTTTTGATAGGTCTTTTTGGGTGAACCCGATCGGCTTTTTGCCTTCAGGAGTAGATTCTCTTGAACGAGAACTGGATTTTTTTCTTTCAGGTTTGGAAAATTTCGTTTTTAGCGACTCGTGGTCGGACTTCCAGTTGGTTTTTGCTTTTAGTCTTTCGTTTCTCATTTTTTCTTCTTCGGATTTTCGCTTTTTTTCTTCTTCTTCTTTTTTCTTGGCTTCTTCTTCTTCACGCTTTTTACGGTTTTCTTCTTTTCTTTTGTTGTTCTCTTCGACTCTCTGGTCTATTAGAAAAGGCTCGACTAAAGTATTTTTTTTTGCACTTTTTTTGGCTTCTAAGGTTTTTTCGAATCTTTCTTGTAGCTTTTTAAAGTTTGGAGGGTCTTTAACAGTGAACTTAGGACTAGGCGTTTCAGTTTTCGGAATTTCACTTTTTTTCACATGCTGATACATTTCCATCCTCGGCGGTAAGGAAGCTTTCCTCAAATTTTCCTGTGCAGCCCTACTTTTCCTTTCCTCTCTCAAAGCTTCTTCTTCTCTAATCCTCGATTCATAAAGTGTAACCGTACAAGCCCAAGGTATAGGATTCGCTTTAAACTGATAACTCGGAGGACTAACCTGTTGTTTAGGTGGTTTTTCCTTTTCCCTTATATAAAAACTAAAAGGTTTTTCAAGTTGTTTAGTTTTTTCAGCTGATTCAATCCTGACTTTCTTAGACCGATCTTCTAAAGCCTTTTTCAATTTTTCATACTTAGGCTGTGAGACCTCTCTAGGTACATCTCGAGCCTGATACTTAAACTCAATATGTCCTTTCAGTTTTTTTTCCCGTTCTTCACAGTCTTTTTCAAGCCACTTCTCACGAATAGACTTTTTCTTAAACTTTTCACGGTCTTCAAATTGAAAAGGTGCTGGAATGGTGACATCTTTCGTAACATCTTTTTCATAAAAAGTGACTCGTTGTCGAGGTGAGGTACTTCTACTTCTATGTGAATGTTTTTTCACTTCCAAGTCCTCAGTCTGCATGAAATTTTCCTTTACAGGCTTCGGAGGTTTTTTCGCCTTAACAAAAGAATTCCGAGTGATGAGTGACTCGCCGATTAAAGAGTCCTTTGGAAGGCCTCTCTTGCTTAGAAACCCGAGAATATCAGGCCAGGAGATGAGAGACTCTGCATTTTCTTGCATTCTTTCAAGGACTTCTGCAAGAGTTTCTTCTGGAATGTGAGATAAACCTTCAGGAATTCGAGCAGTGTATGAAAGTAAGGCACTTGTTTTTGTATCGTTTTTTAATGCTTGGATGAACTCGAAGGTGGAGACTTTGTTATGGGTTTTTTTGTCAAGGTCTTCGAAAACTTCTTGAATTAAAGTCACGAAACGCCCTGGAAGGTCTATTTCGTTTAGTTTTGGGTTTTCTAGACCTTCGAAACGACTTTCTTCAAATATAGGAGCGACGAAGAAGTACTCGAGGAATTGGTTCCAGGTTATTAGCTCTTCTGAGTCTAGAGTGTCGTTTTTTATGAAGAGAAGCATGCTTTCAAGGTCTAGGATTTGGTAACTGCTTACTCGCACTGCGTCGATGTGAAGGATTTTTATTATGTTTTCGTCTTCTAGCATTGATGAAATCAACTCGCCTCGGGGAACTACGAAGTCTTGGTGGACGTCAAGTTTCAAAAAAATCTCTTCTAACTTAGCCATATGTTTATAAGGTACCAAACAAGTAGGACTACTTTCTTTCTCATGTTTCAATGACTTTGCAGAAGACGATGTCCTTAAAATCGAAGCCTTCTCCTTAAAGCTATTTTTCTTCACTTCTCTATCAGGACTAAATTTCCTTTTCCCATCCCTAACCGCAGGCGAGTTACCTTCAAGATTCCTTCCCCTATCACTCCTCAAAACATTTTGATTATCCTCAGCAATTTTCGCTTCAATAATATTATCAACTCTTTTCTGTTCCTTCTGACTCATAAACCTTTCAAATTTCTCATAATATTCCTTTTGATACCCAGTAAGTCTCTCCGGTTTTTTAACTTCCTCCTTATACGGTCGATACACAGGAAGATATTCATCATTACAATTAATCACTTCCTTAGTTTTACTTCTCCTTATTTCCGCCTCAATTTCCACAAGTCGAGCGGCATTTTTTTCTTTAAGCAATTCGATTTCCTGCAAAGAAATCTTTTTATTCAAGTCAAAATCCTGTCGTCCATGACTATGACTTCGATGAGAAGGAGGGTCCAGATGTAAAATGCCTTCTTGAAAATGATGACTTCTAAGTTTTTCAATATTTCCTGACTGTTGTTTGAGTCTTTCCAGTTCTCTTTCAATGACGTGCAAAGGTGGGACCTGCGGGTCAGCCGAGAAGCGATGTCCAAGTTCTTCAGGTTTTGCAGTGTTTGGCGTGTAGACCTGCGGAGGAGGTGCAGGTTTTTTTCCCATATGAAAACCGCCGCCGTAGGACATCCTGGGCTTGTCTCCGCGAAAGGACTGAAAAGGAGTTTTAGAAGTGTCTGAAGAAGACACCTCGAAAGACAGCTGGTGGCCGGTTATTTGCATTCTAAATATTAAAATGGCCAGAAATCGAAGCCATGATCCGGTCAAAGGACCACCTGAAGTCCAGGTTTTGAACTATTCCACAATTGTTGCTAGTTTTTCATTGAAACTTAAAGCTTTAGAGGAAAAATACTCGGGATTTGTAGCTAATTGTTTAAAGATCATTAAAAAAGCGCAGAAGTTTTTAGATATCAATTTGACTGAACATCTTAACTCGAGTGATAATCAGTCTTCAAAGTTCATTGAAAACTTGAATAAACAGAAGGTGAAGTTGAAGAGAGACTTGGTAAGTATTGAAAAGATGAGCTTTGACTTGAAAAATTCGCAGGGGAATGAAAGAGATGGAAAATTTTTAAGTTCTTTTCGAAATGCGAAAGAAAAGATATTGGAAAAGTTAGAGGATCATAAAGCTAGGTATTTTATTCAGACTGTTTTAAATAATTTGGAGGATAAAGTGAATAAAGAACTGCAGGTCTTTGAAAACTTCGGAAATTATTATGCCAGGCTTTATGAAGTTGAAGAGTTGCTTGGAAGGAAAACTAAAGAATTCGAGGTCTTGATGGAAAGTTACAATAAGTTAAAAGGTGAAAGTGAAATGCTTGTTACTAATGAGAAGAAGTTTCTAGTTACTAGTCCTAAACACTTTTCATCTGGAAGGACTTCACCTTCAGGTTTCTCTTCAAAGTCTCGAGACCTTGAAATTCAGAAGCTTCAGTCAGAAATTCAGTACCTCAAAGAAAAAATCAACAACTTAACAGGCACAGCTAAAAAAATCGTTGCTCGAAAAGATGAAGAACTTCAAAAACTTTTAGAGGAAAAATCAAATACTTTAGCACTTCCAAAACTTCTGAAAAACTTTAAAATTTTTGAGAATTTTGAAGAAACTGTGAGGAATAAACTTGGAATACTTTCAACTTCTCTTCGCATTATTCAAGGAAAAGTGAAAAAATTTAGAATTCTTCAAAAGTCCTGCGTTGAAAAAGAGGTTCATAAAGAGTCTCTTGAAAGCCTGGAAAGACTTGTTAGGGACTTGAAAGAGCAGCTTATTGAAAAAGAAGACTTTCTCTCAAAGCAAAAGGAAAAGTTCCTGAAATTAAATAAACTTTACTCAGACCTTCATGAAAAGACAAAAATTTTTAATGTTCGGTATGATGGGCTTGTTGGAGAAATGAATGAAAAAAATGAGATTATTGCGAAGTTTGAAGAAATTCGAGCAGAAAATGAAAAACTTAGAAACTATAAAATTGAACTTGATAAAGAAATCACGGAGTTAAAAGATTATTTTCAGAGTGATATTGATGGCTTGAGTAATAAAATTGAGAAGTTGTTCGGGGAAAACTTGTGTCTTAAGCAAAAAAATGATGAACTGAAAGATAAGTATGAAAAGGTCATGGTTGAAAAAGAGAAAATTTTAATACAGTTCTTTGAAAAACAGGAAAGCGAACTTGTTAATAAAGAATTGAAAAGCCCTTCTTCACTTGCTTTGAAACAGGAACTAAAAATCGCTTCTTTAAAAATCGAATCTCTCACTAAAGAAAACCAGTTTTTAAGGTCTAGCCAAAAATCCATCGATAAAATTGCATTCAAAGAAATTTCGAGTCTTTTTTTCATCTTGACTAACAGCTTCTCTGACTTGTTCAATAAAAGTTTCAGAAAAACTTCAGAAAAACTTAAAAATCTTGAAAAAATTTTCGAAAAATTCTTGAATCTGCAGAAAAAAAAAGTAAAATTTCAGGTTTCAGATGTTTCTGGGCAAAAAGCAGCTGAAATTATTAAGATTAATCAAAAAATTAGTATGGAAAATGAAAAATTGTTGAAAAAATGCGAAAGTTATCAAGGGTTAATCACGAATCTGCAGCAAACTTGTGAAAAATTAACTTCGCAGCAGGATTCTCTTTATAAATGCCCAACTTGTGATAGTTTTTCGAAGATTATTAAGGAAAAAGATGAGAGGATCAAGTTTTTACAGAAGGAAGTTTATACATTAGGAAGTGAAAATACTAAACTTAGAAACGATATCCAAGAAATAGAGTTTACGTTCAGGGATCAAGTAGAAAGCAAGGATTATGAAGTAGAAAATAAGAAAATGAAACATTCCAGAGGACTTGTGGTTTTTACTGATGTAATTAAGGCAGGGGATTCAAAAAATATTTCCCCAACTGTTTCTGATGTTGACTTGACATACACTTTAGAAGGGACGACTATAAAAAGCACTCATGACATAAACACTCCTCTAAGTGTTTCTCATGATGATATTAAAGATTTAGAATTTATAGAGTAGTCGTGTTTAGAAAATTAGAATTATTAAAAGTTTATTTTATAGTTATTTTAAAATCACTGGTAGTTCTACTGCCCTATAGAAAAGATCATTTTTCCGATGATTTTAATAAAGTAAAACTTAAAACAATAAATAATTCTTAACTCAACATCTTTATTATCAATCCTAATCACTACTAATCTAACTTCGTGTTGCAATTTGGACAAACTGCTTTCTGAGTCAGCCATTCATCAATGCAACCCACATGAAAAGTATGTTCACATCTCTCAATCTTTCTAATTTCTTCATCTTTTTCAAAGTCACTTAAACATATACTGCAAGTATCAACTTTTCCTTGAAACTTACTTCTCGGTGCTAATCTATCGATCTGCTTAGCATCAAGAACAACATTTTCCCTAGCCTTTCTATTCATTCTAACCCGATACCAAACAGTAAGTGCGACCAAAATAAACATAAATCCAAAGACAACAGACAAGGCAATAATAGCTTCAATTCCAATGCTATTCCCACTCCCTCCACTATTAATTTTAAACTTACACCTGATTTCAGAAGCACAAAAAAAAGTAAAAGCGTTGATGTTTTTATCTGATCCTTTTGCTGTTTCGCCAATTTGGTACCCTTCGAATTCAAAAAAACTAGGAAAAAAATCCATGCCGTAAAAGATTTGAGTTGATTTATACTTATCTTGATAATTTATCTTGTAACTTGTGTCTATGAAGAAAAAAGTCAGGGAATAAGGCTCCACTTCGAATTTTTCTGAGTAGTCTGAAGTCACTGAATGATATTTTAAACCACAGAAGCGACCGAAATAACTTTCTTCACAAGTACAGGAATCGTTTTCTAACTTTCCGTGATCACCACAGAAAAGTTCTTTTGGGTCAAAAAGTTTTGAATTGATTTGAACAGAATTTTCGAGAGTCTCGAAACTGCAAAGTTTTATATAATAAAGACTTTCTGAAGTGTTTGAGGTTAAGATTAGATATGGAAACTGCTTATCGTATGATGAAAGTGAGTAATAATCTAGGTCTACTGACCAGGTTAAGGATGATGAGTTGTAAGACAATGAAGGAGATTCACCTTCTTTTCCTATTAGGAAAAATTTAGATTTTGGAATGTTTTCGATGCTGAAATTATAGGTTTGGTTTGAATTCAATCTAAATTCTTGATCAGATCCGCATTCTACGTTAAGTGCATATGATTTTAGGCTGATAAGTAAGAGAAACACACAAAATTTTTCCATTTATAGGCAGGATTAAAGTTAATAATAAGTTTAGCTGGTATTTATTTGAGTTTAAGCTAATATATAATCAATTCTTGTATAATTATACAAATAAAATCCTTTATATTTACATAAGGACTAAAGTCACTTAAATCATAATTGATGAGGTAAAATCTCTTATAAACTAAAATAACGTTAATTTAAGTTCAATTTGCAGTTTGGACAAACAGCTTTTTGAGCAAGCCATTCTTCAATGCACTCTGAGTGAAAAAAATGCTTACAAATTCTAATAACCCTAACTTTTTCATTAACCTTAAAACCATTCAAGCAAATACTACAAGAATCCTCATTTTTTCTTATTTTTTCCAAAGAAGCAATTTTATCAACTTCTTTAAAATCAGCCCCTTCACTATTATTCTTTCGATACAATTTTACTTTACACAGAACAAATAAGCATATAATACTAAAAGAAATAAACAATATGCAAGGTAAACCAATGACTAAAAAATAGTAAAGTCTATCAGTGGTTCCTGACTCAACTTTAAACTTACACCCATATTCAGAAGAGCAAAAAACAGTAAAATAATACTTATCAACTTTTTCTTTTCTAAAATCAAACTTTTCGTAGTCATCAAATTGAAAAAAACTCGGAATAAAGTCCTTTGCCCAAAATCCTTGACTGGATTTTTCTTTATCTTCAAACTTAATCTCATTTCCAGTCGAAGAGTAAAAAAAAGTAATAGAAAAGGCCTCAACATCAAAGGTTTCTGAGTACTCTGAAGTGATGACATGATACTTTAAACCACAGCTTTTGCCGATATAGTAATTTTCACAGTTGCATCCACTTTTCACGCAATCTGAATGGTACTTGCCACAGTCCTCTTCACATGTATAACTGACTTCTTCAGGTGGGGATAGGAAGGAATTGTTTGGGTAATCGTGAAAGCTGCAAACTGAAAAATAAATTGATGAAAATTCAGAATTTGACTTTATGTAATAGTAAGGAAGCTGGAATTTGTATGATGCTAGAGAATAAAAATCTAGGAAGTTTTTCCAGGTTTTTGATTCGTAAGAGAGGATTGGTTCTAGTTTTTCTTTGCCGATTACGAAAAAGGTTTGGTTTGGAGGATTTTCTATTGATACTCTGTAAGATTTACTTGGAAGGACTGAAAGACTTCCTATTGATTTACAGAAAATTTCTAGAGATGAGGATATCTGGAGAGTTAGGGTAATGACTGAAAGAAACATGCTTTTATATTCAGTAAAGCTTTAATTGTGAATTTAAATAAGATTATGATTGGAAAAATTTGGGTTGGATTTTTGGTAGAAATAAGAAAAATTTAAATAACTGCATCATTTAAGTTAAATCTTTAGACAAGGATTGATACGGTTCGATAAAATTTAAAAATATTAGAATTTATGTTTCAATGAAAAGTAATAACAATTGTTTAGAATATATTTAGATTCAATGAGTTTTAGTGATTGTTTTATTAAACTCTCACTGTTTATGGATTAAATATCGAAAATATAAATTTCTTGAGTATTTTATTGTGTTAAACTTAATTGATTATGCTTAATGAATTTTTTGATTTTATCGTATTTCAAGTAACAAGAATACTTCTTAAAAAGATTAATTCCATTTTTAGATTTAAATATAATAAGGAATCTTTATATTATATCAAATCTTAGATTTATATAGGGTTATTTAGAGTATTTTTAAATATTGATAGAGATTGTGATATCTATTCTATTTATACTCTCATTATTAATTTCTATCATTTATTGATTTCTATCAATTTTAAAACCGAAATATGCTGTTCGGGCGCACTTCTTCATTATATTGAATTAATCCTGATTCAAATATTGATATTTTGAGTTCGAAGTTATGTATTTTTGTAAATCAACTAATTTTTTCATTCCAGAATGATTAACTTCTGTAATTTTAAAGATTGCTGTTGAATTGTCTACTATTGATTTCACTATTTAGTTAGCAAATTTCTTAGATAAAAAGTTACATTTCAAAAAAATATTTCTAATCTATTACCTTAACTTTAACTACTAATCGCTCATTCAATTCACTTTTAACTGTCCTTGGATGAAAAATAGTTTGAATCAAAGTAACCAACAACATCAAACAAATAATCCAAAAAGTATAAAAGTATCCAAATGCAGGAACCACTAAAGATTCAATGACATAAGGACTAAAATAAACCAAAACCGTAGAAAAACACACACAAGAAAGAACTCTATGATCTCGTGGAAAGTCATTTTCCGAAAGTAACATAAAATTATTATAAATAGCTCCTCCAAAAAACCCCGTAGAAACGACCCAAGTTGCATAAAGAAACTTAAATTCAAGCACAAACCAAACACTACCCTTCAAAACAATTAAAACCAAATAAATCACAATCATAACCTTTTTCCAATCAAAATGACTAAGAACATATCCAAATAAAACACTAGAAAAAGCACTAGAAATGGAAGTTCCCATTCCTATAAAAGAGTTAAAATGATCTGAATCAATCGACATGAGTCCAATAACTTTATAAACAGTTAAAAGATACTGACTTGCAGACAAAGAAAAAGTCATCATCCAGAAAATATTCCAAAATTTCAAGTTTTTCAAAATTTTTCTATATTCAAGACAATCCACCTGATCCTCCTCTTCATTTTCAATCATTTTCGAAGGAAGTAAGGCCAATCCTATCAAGATAGCTGCAAGATATGAACTAGAAGTCAACCGAATCGTCCAAGGAACCCTTGAAGTGACTTTTTCATCAAAAATGACTTCTTCGCTGTTAGGAATTAGTTTAAATCCTGCCAAGTCCAGTGGATTGGCCGTTGTTGTGAAGAGGTACCCGAAGGGGATGATCCCTAAGTGAAAAAAAGCGGAAATAATGCCAAGAACCAGAGCTTTATTATTAGGGTAACGATTCCAAAGTATGTATAAGGAAGGTAAAAATAAACTTCCCACTTGTAAGCCGAGAGCTGCTCCGTAAATCAAGCAGAATAAATTCGCTGATTCGATGAAAGATGAGAAGAATAGTGTCAGAGAACTTGCTGAACCGAATATCAGAATCACGGTATATGGAGAGAAGTACTTTAGAAGATGAGATATTAAACAGTTTGAAAGGGCCTCTGAAAATCCGGCTATTCCTAGCATTACTGTAAAACCTGAAGAGGATACGTTGTGGTTTGATTGATAGAAGAAGGATGAAAAGTAAGGAATTATCATACCGAGATTGTAGATGTTTGATGAAACCTAAATTTTTTTCACGCTGTTGATGAATGAACCTCCAATCAGATGGAGTATCATTTCTTTTGAATATTTCATTATTTAGGAATAACAATAAATGTGAGTTTATTGAATCTTATTTAGAATTATTAGAATTTTTTCAAATAAAGATAGTTTATTGAAGATATTTGACGTTATCTTGAAACAATTCAGTGAAAAGCAGAGTAAAGAGAATATTTATTAATTATGCTTATATAGATAGGCTCAGTGTGATAAGATTTAAAAAAATTAACAAATAAACATTAAAATCAACTCTTTAATAATTCATCGATTTTCAGTCTTCTATTTAATTTCATTAGCTCAATTCTACATTGATTTAATTGTGAAAATCAGACTTTATCAAATATTAACTAGCTACTAACTAATAAACTATCCTCAATATCATTGTTAAGTTTCTTGGGATGTATAATCACTTGAAATATCGTAATCAAATACATGAAACATATTAACATAAAAGTGAAAAAGTACCCAAATACCGGAGTAATAAAAGTTTCAAGTATATAAGGAACAAAATAAACTAAAATCAAAGAAATACTAACACAAGAAAGAACTCTATGATCCTTGGGAAAGTCATTTTCAGTAAGAAGTATAACACTAACAGAAATCGATCCTCCAAACAACCCAGAAAGAGACACCCAAATCGCATATAAATAAACATTTTCAACGACATACCACAAACTTCCATTCAAAACCATTAAAATCAAGTAATTCCCAATCATAATCTTCTTCCAATCATACTTATTCAATATATAAGCAAAGTAAACATTTGTGAATCCATTAGAAATACACAGTCCCATTCCAATATAAGAATTCAAATGATCAGATCCACTTGAAATCAATCCAATCACCTTATAAAGATTCCGAATGTACATATTCGCTGATAATCCAAAAGTCATCATCCAAAAAAGATTCCAAAATCTGAAGTTTGTGAGAATTTTTTTATAATCAAGGCAAATTACCTCTTCTTTTTCACTCATCATTATTTTTGAGGGCAAGAGCACCAGGCCTAGTAAAACAGCAGCGAGAAATGAAAGTGAAGATAATTGAATCATCCAAGGAACTCTTGAGGCTACTCTTTCATCAAATATCACTTCTTCGCTGTTTGGAGATGTTTTGATTCCTGCCAAGTCGAGAGGGTTTGCTGTTATTGTAAATAGATAACCAAAAGGAATTATACCGAAGTTAAAGAAGGCTAATACCCAACCAAGGATAAAACCTTTACTCTCAGGATAAGTGCTCCAAAGGGAGTATAGAGTAGGTAGGAAAAGGATTCCTACTAAAAGTCCTAAAGCTATTCCATAAAGCCAGCAAAATAGTAGAGCTGATTGGATATATGAAGTCAAAAATAAGGCCAAACAACTTATTGAGCCAAATATCAAGATCATATTTTTAGGAGACAGATATTTAAGCAAATGGGACACCATAAAGTTAACCAGAGTCTCTGAAATTCCAGTCACTCCAAATATAATTGTGAATAATGATGAATTCACTGAATGATCTCCCTGGTAGAAATATGATGCAAAGTAAGGAATGATCATTCCTAAGTTGTAAGCATTTGATGATACCTTAATAGATATTACACAACTCAGTATTGATCCGCCTAGAAGATGAAGAAATACAGTTCCTGAAAGTTTCATTTTTATTAGGATTTTATCTTTGTATGAGACGAGCGGAATTATAATAATTTTTTCAGTTCTTAAAATAAATTAGAGCTTTGATGATAAGGGAATTTCATATTTATACTTTCTATACCTAGTTTGATATTGTATTTAAATGCCTTCACTCAAAGAATCTTTTAAAACTATAATTTCAATATTTTCAAGTAGTTAATTAGAAATTCAAATAAATAAATATAATTAATAAATTAATATCTAAGTTCTCATATTAGACTTAGTATCATCATATATTCAATTTTTGATGTGGATTAAATAATAAATGTCTTGGTTTACTTCATACGTAAAAGTGCCAGCTTAATAAGTTTTAGCTGTATTTGTGATTTATTAAATAAATTTTCTAGAAAATTAAAGCTAATATTTTTTTATATTCATATAAAGAGATGCATATAAGTTGAAACTTCTAATCGTAATGCTGCTGTTAAGCCTGTTGATTGCATGTTTAATACGTTTCTAGAATTTTTTTAGAATATATATATATTTGATGATTTAAAGTATTGAGAGTGAATTTCTTAATATTCAAAATATATTTAAAGGATTTCATTACAAAATCTCAAATGTTCTTGCAATATTTCTTTCCTTTTAATCCTATAAATCAAGGCAAAATGTTTCCGATATCCATTCACTTTGTTCATCATTTTTAAATCTTCTTGCAAAGTAGTTGGAAACTTACTAATTTCTTCCAAAATAACCTCTTTATACTTAGATATCATCGAATTATAAAAAATTCCTTTTTCAGCCAAGAAGAAGTCATCAACAGTATGTTCATCAGAGTTCCAACATTTCGCAGCTAAAAACTGCAAAAGTTCCTGATTCATTGAATGTTTTTTCAACTTAAATTCAAGAAATTCTTTTTCACTTGTTTCATTGAAAGGCACATTTTTTTCTTGGTAAATCTGAGTCAAGTCGAAACGAACTGAGTAGTAATCATACTTATTCTCACTCATAGCAAATCCATACTGACACAAAAGCTGCCTATTAGAATATCTTCCATACTGAATACAAACCTGTTTCCCTTGTTCAATCCCTTCCTTAGGTGCAACAATTTTCAAAAAACAATCCGGTCTTTCCTTAACTTCATTTTTTCCCCTAATAGCAAGTCTAAATTCTAAATATTCCTTACTTTTAACAAAAAGTTTCCTATCCTCCTCCTTGGCCCTTTCAAGTACCAGCTGAACTTTTCCACCTTTTTTCCCCTGAACAGCGATTTTAGCCATTTTGAAAAAGTTCAAACAAATGACTTTAACAGGAAGAGGATCATCATGATCTTCATCAGTTTCATCAAATTCAGACCTATCATCCTCATCAATTTCGCCATAATAATAATTCGTCTCAACATTCGCATGATTAAAAAAATCAGCGACAGGTACAAGTGACATACAAGGCAAGCACCTTCCATAAGCTCTTGTGCAAATGACCTTCCAGGCCCAGGCGATTTTTCCCAGATGTTCTTGACTGATGATCTGTGGGTATTGAGAGAGGATTTCCTTTAAAGCTGTGTTGCATTCTTCTTCTTGGGCATTTTTATTGACGTTGTATTGCAAAAGTACCTCATCTTGAAGTTCTTCCAACTCTTCCAATGACCAGTCGCTGAGGACTTCGATGTCTTTTGGAAGGGTTTCGAGGTAAGGCCACCATTTCGATGATCGACCTTTTGAGAGCTCTGATAATATCAGGACTATAAATCGGTTGTTTTCTCCTCCGTTGCCTTCTGCGAAGTCCTCTGGGTGGTCGATGTAAATTGGCTTCAAGGAATCGCTGTTTGATTTGCTTTGAGGGATTAGAGAAGAGTTGTGAGCTGATAGGATCAACTCGAATGGGTCTAGAGCTTCTAATGCGACCACTCCCCAGTAACCTGGGTAGAAGTTAGCTGGGTATGCGACTTTTGGGTTTAAGGTCACTCCGGACTCACTGGCGAAAAATAGAAGATCGTTCATTTCAGAGGATTTTTCAACTAGAGAGTACCCAGTAGTTTGCATTTATTTCAAGTGAACACCATTTAAACCTGTGAATAAATTATGTGAGACTCATAACGCGAATAAAGCTATTATAGTCCTCTTCAGTCAAATACTTGTTCATTTCAAGCTTCGGCACCCAAGCCCAGTCAGAATAAATACTTTCAGGTTTCAAGTCAAACACCCCTCTTTGATAAATAGCTCTAAAGTAAAACGTTTTAATTCCTTTCAAATCAATAGTAACCGGTGAGGTATTTCGAGTCATATAATATCTTTTCATAAGATACTTCTCAATAGTTTCATCATCCGAATCAGGAAACAATATTTTACTTCTTTTAAAGTAAAGTTCATAAACATCTTCTGACAACATCCTGGGTCTATTCACGATTTTCTCCTTTTCAAAGTTCCTGATATCACACAAACATGCATAAGGTCCAAGGATATTATACAAAATCCTCGTTTCCAACAGTTCATTAGTGATTTTTCCAAGTCCATCTTCAAATGTGTGAGCTCCAAACATCCTTACAGTGGGAAAGACCCACTTTTTAGTACTTTTTTCCTTTAAAAGAAGCCAAACTCGATAACCTCCTGCATAAGCGATTTTTCTTGGATCGGTCTCGTATGGGTCTGCTTCGAGCCAATGAGTTGAAGGGTGCTCGTAAGGAGTGAACTTTATGTCTTCTTTTCGGTCGAAGATTCTTAATACTCCTCTCATCCTCGTGTTTCGGTCGTCTTCACCTGAGGGAGGGTCTCTTTTTAATCCTAGGTCTTTGGATTTTAATGCTGGGAATCTTCCATGCTCACTGAATGTTTTTGATTTTATTTTTAGGTATTGATGTTCGACCTCGTCGTGCAAAAGCCAAATCGGATCCCTAACAACCATCAATCCAGTCTGCACCTCGTATTTATCTTTAGTAACCACTGGAAATTCAGTCAACGTCTTAGCTCTTTTTTTAATCAATTCATTTTCTTTCTTTATGTACTCCAGGGTCATCTGTTTCGCTGCTCTTTGTCTCTCCGATAACAAAATCGCTGGTCTCGTCAAATTAGGAGGAAGAGTATGATGGAAGTGAGCTGTGATGTCTTCAAAATCGTTAATCTCATAGAACTCCGGAATGTCATACAAAGGATTGTCTTTTGTGATCTTTCCCCACACCTCAGCCGATACATGCTTTTTTAGTTCTTTAAATGAAAACGTTTGAAATGCACGAGTGTCTACTTCATCAAGAGCTCGAGTGTTGAGAATGCGGTCCAGGTTTGACTTCTCGTAAAAGTCGACGATTTTTCGAGTTAGTAGACGAGACAGCATTTTTTTTGTTAGATTTTTAGTTATTGGATTTTGATTTTTTTTTGGGTTTTATGGATTTGATTGGGTTTAGGATTGTGGATTTGGGTTTTAGTTTGGAGAGTGTGGTTGTTGGATTTTTGATTAGAGGTTGTTAGAGATTTTAGGATTTTTTTAGAATTTTGGAGGTTTTTATGAGGTTGAAAATTTTGGATTTTTTCATTGGGTGGTAGCTGGGGATTTATGATGATTCATTTTTTTAAGGGAATTTATCTTCAGGGTAATGAAATTTACGGATAGAGATCGAATAATTGAAAGGATAAAATTTCATAAAAGTTAAAAACTCGAAACCAATACCTTCATCTTCCAAAGTTATAAAATAAAAGAATTCTAACCATCTCAATCCCAATTATTCAATCTTCACTCTGATTCTACCCAATCTTTATAATTCATATGCAAAGTCTATATAATTAAATCACAGCCTTCTTACCCAGCAATCCAATCACATACGTAAACAGCCTTTTCCCCATATTAAGCTCATTGAATTGCGCAGGGTCCATATATTTCTCATCTTTATGTTCATAAGCCCATTCAATGATATCAACAACGCCTCCAGACATCTGAGCATCAGACCCAGGCAGATGAATCATTTCCATGCAATTATCCTTAAGATTAGCAGAACTGAGTATCAAATTAGTATCTCCCAAACTAATAGAAAATCCATAAAGTGAGTACTGAACAAGCAAGCTATTTATTTTTTACCAGACTTCCTCAATCCTCTTATCTTCAGTGAGAATAGTAGAAACAACGACTAAAGATGAATGAATATCGATTCCTTCATTTTTTCTTTTCACACAACGAATATCACTCATTTCATAATTGTTTAAATAATACCTCAAAGTAGTCAAGTTCTTCATATTTTCAGTATGTTTTGTGTAGTCTACCAGTTTGAAGTTCTCTTCAATTAAGATACTTGGCTGGGGAAGAACACTTTGAAGTCCTTGCATCTTATTAACTATTTTTTTGTTTGAGCTGCAGCATCCCATTTTATATTATGAATTGAATTCGGGGAAAGTACTCAAGAAATAAATGGAAAAACCTCAATTTCCTCATATTGAAGAACATTCAGATTCAGAGCCTTTGCCTACTTTTCCCTTCTGCACCTTGATTTTATATACAATCGGAATTGTCTTAGGAATTTTCTTTATTCTCATCGGGTTCATTGAGGAAGCGACTGAAATCGATGCTGTTCTTGGAGCTACTTTCTGGATGATAGGCGGATTTTTACTTATTCCTTCTGTTTTTTATAGTGTTTTAATGATCAAGGCGCTGAAAACTGACCAGGAGAGTGAATTTGTAAGGATTATGAGGGATGTTCCACAAATTTAAGTATTTAATCTAAAAAAATACTTTTTTAAGGCTGCGAAATCTACTTGTTTTAGTTCTTGATGGCATTTTAACTTGTGGTTTTCAACTAGGTTAAATATCTTTTTCATTTGAGATTTTAATTCGGGGTGACGGAAGTTGAGACCTTTTTCGGTGTAAAATCGCCCGTTTAGCCTTGGAACTGATGATCTTTTTCGAAGTTTCGCTTTTTTTTTAGAAGGTTTTTCTGATCTTTCGGACTTTTCTGATCTTTGACCCGCTCTATCCGACTTAGGAACAATCTCTGAATCAGGAGGTCTTTCAAGAGCCGATGTAAAAGACTGAAGCATCGGAAGTCGTTGCGATGCAAAAGTTCTATTAGAAAGTTGAGGAGAAAAGTGAGTAGAAGCTGAATTCAAATTAAGTCTAGAAGAATAGTTGTCCAAGACTTCCCTTTCTTTATTGTCAAGACTCGAGTAGTATTCCATCATGAAATTGATTTATTTGATAAAAACTACAGACTATCAAAAACCTCAAAAAAAAATCTTCAATAAAATAACTAAATTTCAACAATACTAACACCCAATCAAAACATTAAGCCTTACTAATTTTATTCTCAAAGTACTCTTCCACAAACCTTCTAATCATACAATACTAACACCCAATCAAAACATAAAGCCTAACTAATTTTATTCTCAAAGTACTCTTCCACAACCTTCTAATCACACAATACTAACACCCAATCAAAACATTAAGCCTTACTAATTTTATTCTCAAAGTACTCTTCCACAAACCTTCTAATCATAAACTGTCTCTTTAAAGTCTTTTCCTTAATCCCCGAGTAAAATATACTAAAATGTCTTCCATCAACAAGATTAATTTCCAAGTTATAACATTTCGTAGACTTTCCCGACTCCTTCATCTTAACATTAACAATTTGCCCAACAGCGAATCGATTAAAGCTCTTAAAGATAAAAACTCGATTTTCAATAAGAAAAGACTCATCATCATCAATAGCAGCAAGGTAAAGTTTTTCGTATTTACTGATATAAAGACACACAACCAACATAAAGCTAAAAGCAAAAGCAATAACGAATCTCCACCAGACTCTGCATAATTCTTACGCGGGACCTTCATGAAGTTTCACTGCTGACCACAGTGCAAGTGCGAGATAAACTGAAGAAACAAGCCACATGTAAACAGGCCAGTCGCTTAGGGCAATGAATTTGTACTTTGGTTTCGGAGGAGCCATTTTCTATTATTTTAAAAGAAGAAGGTTCAAGAACGGAGAAATTTTCACCAAATTTCTGATAAATTTGCCAGGCTTTGAAGGGGTTGAGTCTTCGTCGAATGATGCGACTAAAAAACTTATTGATATTTGGGATGATGACAGATGTGATATTAAAGAATGTGCTGGGGAAGAG
Source organism: Stentor roeselii (assembly GCA_006503475.1). Lineage (NCBI taxonomy): Eukaryota > Ciliophora > Heterotrichea > Heterotrichida > Stentoridae > Stentor > Stentor roeselii. Next base: position 28,809 of record RSEH01000257.1, read on the forward strand.
TCGAGGTTCTCGATTATGTGAAATGGGGTCGCTGCTTAGGTTTACTGATGGGGGAAGAGAGAAATCGCTTGAGGATAGTGAATTGCTTGAGGAAGTTGAAATGTGGATTAGGGATAAAGTGTCTTCTGGGTTTTTTAGAGATTGGATTTGGGTTAGTGATTTTCGGCTTGAGTTTGAATTTTTCACGCATATCATCCAGTGCAGAGGAGATGAGAGGAAAACAGGTGATTTAATAATAAAAAGGTGACAAGGGCACTTCTGCAATAAAGAAGCCATGAAAATATCGCTACTTATCTCTTACTCTTCACTAAACCCAATAAACAAAAACTGACTTCTACTCTCAAAAACAAACTTTAAAATCTGCACAAAAAGATAATGATGAGAAGCTCTTTCCCACACCAAGTTGAAATTACAACTAGGAACCTACCTACTAACTACCTTCATCAACAATAAAGCCCCAACACTTTTCTGCAATTCCAAATTTTTATTTTCTTGATAAACATGAAGCGCATTGACTCGATCTCCAACATTCATGACAGATTCAAGACAAATCTTAAGCGCGATTCTAGATTTTTCACTTGAAGAGCAAGCAACAGTGAAAACTTTCCAAGAGTCCATAATTACTAAAAAAAATATAGAATTAATCTGAAAGTCCACTTTTAAGTAAAAAACTGAGACTATCACTTTCCTTTCTCGAAGACTTTTTCTCGTTTAGTCCAGTTTTAATTGGAGTCATTTCTCTGCTAATCGACTTGTTTAGCTCGTTTTTCAACTTTTTTTTATCTCTTGGATGTAAATTTTTGCTTTTTAAGTCGATGTCCTTCAGAATGTCTCTTGTTTTCTTGGGGTCCTTGCTGAGACTTAGGTATTCTAAAAGACCTTCAAGCATTTCTTGGTTTGTTTGAAGAGCTTTACTGAGACTTTTGCTGATTTCTTCTTTGAATTTCATACTCATTGTTAAAATAGTATCAAGGAAGTCGTCGTAGTTTATTGATGCACCTGTTGATTGTTTTTTTCCTTTTGTTAGAAGACGGAACATTTTTAAGCATTCGTCGTTTGGAATGAGTCCTGGAACGATGTTGAAATTAGAGAAAAATTTGTTGAAACCTGGAAATGTCAGCTCGTTTTGAGATATTCCATCTTTGCTGGGTGTTACTTTGCAGTAATGGTTGAAGACCAACTGAAGAGATTTTTCGAAGTCGTTGAAAACTGTTCGAATATTTTCATCATTTTTGAGTTTTTCGAAGTTTTCTTTTTGTTTGTTTTGCTCTTCTTTCTGGGCTTTGTTTTTGAGTAGTTTTTGCTCAAGTTGTTTTCTTTTCATTTCTTTTAAATTTTCGAGTTTTTTCAAGTTTTCCTTTTGTTTGGTTTCTTCTTCAGCTTTTTCTCGGTGGTTAGTGGTTTCACTTGCTTTGATATTTTCCTTAACAGCTTTTAAAAACTGTTCTCTTTTAACCTTATGTCTTGCTTTTTCCATTTCTTTTTTAATTCTCTGTTTTTCTTTTTCCTCTTCTTCATTTTTTCGTTTTTTTTCCTTCCAGACCTCGATTTCCGCTTCTCTTTTTTTTTTCATTTCCAAATTTTTTTCACTTCTTTTTTTTTTAATTTTCTGAATTTTTTCCTCTTCTTTTTTTTTCTTTTCATTTTCTTCTTTCGTTTTGATCATTTTAGCTTCTTTGGCCTGTTCAAGTCTTTTTTGAATAAGTTGTTTTCTGAGTCTTCTTCTTTTCTCCTGAGCTTCTGCCTGATTTTTCTTTTCTGCTTCAGTTTGTTCTTTGACCATTTGAACCTTATTGACGATTTTTTGTTTAGTATTGCGACTGATGAGGTAATAGCTTCCTGCATCGACAGTATGAAGAAGATCATCTAAAAGTTTAGCACTTTCATACAAATCATCATTTGGGTACTTGCCAGTCAGCCTTGCGACTTCAAACTTGATACCCGAGGTCAAATTAAGCTCAAAGGCCATGGCCGGCTGATAAGATCTCTGAAAAGTCGTCGAAGTCCCTTCAAACTTCGAAGACTCTGAAAGCGTCCTCGAGCCTGGCCCTATAAGCGGCTTTACCAGGACCCCCCTTGCACGAGTGACTTGCTTTACTTTAATAATCGGTTCCAAAATATGAATACCTAACGATTTCCCTAAAATTCCATCAAGAGTCCAAATCGCGTAAAAAAAACTTTCAGGAATATTAAGTTCTTTTGGCATTTCATAAACAATCTCGATTTCATTTTCGATTATTTTTTTATAACCTTCTGGAAGTATCGTGTTTGGGTCTTTTTCAAGTAAAATGTTCAGTTTTCGAACTATTTCTCGGTCACCAACGCCTGCATCAGGTTCATCGTAAAATTTTGTTGAAACTCCTTTTTCACCACTTGCTGTTCGGCAGTAGTCGAAAAAGGATTTCAAGGAAATCGCTGGTGGAAGATGGGAAAAGTCTTTTGGAGGCTTGGAAAAAATGAAGATGGAGACTTGGGTAATCATTTCTTGGAATTCTTGGAAATTTATACGGATTGATGGCTTTTTTTGCTTGTGGCAGAAGGACTTTAGGATGGAATTTGATTCTTCTGGAGAGATCATTGAGGTTAGGATTCCTTGTTCTTTTAGTAGCTTGTAGAATTCGCTTTCGGAGAGAGAGGAGTTTTTATCTGCTGCTGTTTCGAAGGTTTCTTTGCCGACTCTTCCTCTGTTATAACCTGTGCTTGAGTACTTTTTAAATAAAAGTTTAAGAACCCTTGAATACCTTTTAAGTACAATTCCCACAACTTCCGTTTCTTCAGCAGTCATTTCCTTTAAAACAAAAAAATTTTCTACTCTTTCTTCATTTTTCGTATTTTTTCCCTGTACTCCAAGTTCAAGTTTTCTTTTTTCTAGTTGTTTTCGAAGAGCTTTTCTTCTATTTTCAGCTCGAACTTTATCATTTTCTTCTTTCACCTGTTTTTCTAATTTTTTTTCCAGAAGATTTTGCCGAATTTTTTCAATTTCCATCATAATTCTTCCTTTTCTAGGAAGTGATTCAGTAGATTCAGTATTTGAGGCTTTTTCAAGTCGACGATTTTTATTTTGTTTGATTTTCGGATTTTCTTGAATTTCTTGATCAGAGTTTTCGTCGAGGTCTTCATTTGAGGTTATTTTTTTGTCGTTTTCGTAGAGAAGAAGGATTTCTTTGTAGTTTCCGAAGAGCTTTAGTAAGTTTATCAGGTATTCAGGGCAACCTCGGGAGAGTTTTTTGTAATTTAATGAAGATTCGCAGAGACTTTCTAGAATTCGCTCGTTGAGAGGAGAGCCTTTTAGCTTTATTATGTCTTGAATCAACTCAAGGACCAGGTCTCTTTGAACCTTTTGTCGTTGTTCCCAGTCTTGGTCTGGGTTTTTCACCTTTTTGCGAAGTTCGTAGGCATCTGATAGACCTAGACTGTACTTTATTAGTCGGAATAAGTATTCTTGAATGGATGTTGAGTCGATAAAACGACTTGCTATGATTTTTAATGGAATTGCTGCGGCTTTAGCGAAGATCTCATCGCTCATGTAGACTTTACCTAGGATGTCCATAGTTTGAACTGAGTTCTTCAATGAAAGTCTCGGGTGTCTCGCAATTTTAACAAAAAACTCGAAATCACAAGTTGAGTATCTCAACTCATTGGTAACCTGCAACTGTTTAATCAAAGGTTCCAACAAAATCGCGATAGGAATAGCAGGATTCGCTTCAAAAATCAGAGAAAAGTTAATTAAAACCATTTCCCTAACCAAAACATTACGAAAATTTTCCACCACAAAGAAAGTCAAAGTCTTATAAATAATCGGTGCAAAAGTATTTCTCTCAACCGAAAAATTTTCAATCATCTGAAACATTTTCCCAATACAAGCAAAAGGAAGTAATTTAGTCTTATCCCTCAAAGCTCTTTTAACATTATTCAAGATCTGACTTCCAATTTCTTCCCTTCCTTCAACAATTCCCGGAAATTCCATCCACAAGTCACATAAAAAGTTGATAGCCGAGAGTCTAACATCAGGCATTCCCAGACTATCCGCATGAGACTCTCGAATTCCAAAATCAAACCAATACTCAACAATCCCTCCAGTGATCAATTCTTGCTTAGAAGTGCGTATTTCACAAAAAAACTTCAGTAGTTCATTCATAGTCGAAAAGTAAAAATGACTATCAGGTATGAAATTTCGAAGTTGAATAGTGAAAAGTTCAACAAAGTTATTCCGAGCGAATTGAGCCATAACATTAACAATAGGCGCCGCCATTTCAGATTTAAATCGAGATAAACATTCAAGACAAGCCTCTAAACCTCCATTGTCTGAAACGTACCAGTCCCAACTTGGAGGTAGAAGATCTGAGTCAATCAATTCAGAAGCGAGTTTTGAGAAGACTCTGCAACACCACTGAGCTGTTTCTATACTTTTCGAATTAAAACCAGACCGCAAAGCACTTAGCATCATTGGGACTGACCCAGAAACTTCTTCTTTTTGGATCAGTTCTACCAGATGAGAGGAAGTAGAAAAAATTTCTTGGTACCAGGTATGGATAGGCTTATGTTTTCCTTTAAGACCTTTACAAATCACGTGTTCCAGGTATTTTCCTGATTGTGTTAAAAGACCTGCTGATTGTTTTGGTTTTAATTTAAAATTGTTGCAAAATGATATAAGAAGGTACTCTAAACAACTGGAAGTTGAGGAAAGGTCTGTATCTGGATCTATTGAATCTATGTATAAACCGCCTTTTGGATTTTTTGACTTTTGAGGTGGTTTTGGAGGACGTTTCTTGGAAGGTGTAAAGGAATTTGAGGATTTTACTGATTTTGATGACCTGGCTGAAGGTGTATTAGGATTTTTTAAGATTTCTTTAGATGATTTTTTCTCTGCTTCGTGGATTTGCTTGAGAACTTCAATTACTATTTGACGGTCTCCAGCGACTATCAGAGACCTTGAATCTGGGTCGACTGTTACTCCGATTGTCGCAAGAGCAGTACTGAGTATTTTCCAGTTATAAAGCTTGGCAGCAGGAGATTTTACTTCTTTTAAAGTGTTTAATTCTGGCATTGGAGTCGTTTCTCGCTCAAGTTTGTTGATTACTCGGTTTACTCGTTTTAAAATCGGGGTAAAATTTAGACCGTATTCAAGTTTTTCACTTTCGGACTCAGGGATTGTGTACATTCCTTCATTGTTGACTTCGAGGTCGTGTTTTAGAACTTTTAATGAACGAAGCCAGGAATAGAGTTCAGAATTTAATTCCATTTATTAGACAAGTGAAGAGAGAATATGATTTGAGTTAATTGATTAAAAATTGAAGAGAATGTAGAATAATCAGAATTATTTTAATTTTAGGAGAATGAAGTTTTAGTTTATATTGAAAATTTTTTTAAGCTGGTAAAAGTTTTGATATCTGTGACCCCTGAAATTTTAAGACTTGTTTACAATTAATGGAAAAAATTAACAAAAAGAGGAAAATCTCAGAAACTCCTGACCAAAACTCTCCAGAAATTAGAAAAGAGTTTATTAGACTTATTAGTCAGGCTTTGTATGACTTTGGTTATGTGTAATTATTATGAAGGAAGTCTGCTCAACAACTTGAAGAAGAATCTGGAATCATTTTTGAAAACTCTGAAGTCCAGTCATTCAGATCAGCCCTATTAGCAGGTGACTGGGACAAAGTGTCAGAGATCGTTCCATCATTTTCAATCCCTTCCAAAAACAAGCAAAAAGTGCGTCTTTGTGTAAAGCAGCAAAAATACCTTGAACAAATCGTGGAGGGTAATTTCGAGCAAGCCCTGAGCACCTTAAGAAGCGAAGTTTCTCCAATCCACGAAGAAAGCCAAGACCTTCACAACCTAGCAAGTCTTCTTCTATGCAAAAACTTGGAAGAACTAAAAGAAAACACAGATCTTGAGCTTGACCGAAAGCAAATCTTGAAAAAAGTTCAAAATTTCATTCCTTCTTCTGTCATGATCCCGAATTCAAGACTTTTGGTGCTCACTAGTCAAGCACTTGAATATCAAATCGAAACTTGTCAGAAACATTGTGGGTTCTTTAAGGCGGATACTTTACTTGAAGATCATTCTTGTGATACTTTTTGTGTACCTAATTCGGCGAGAGCGACTTATAAGGAATCGAATGAGGTTTGGGACGTTATAATGAGCCATAAATGCGACAAGATCCTAACAATCTGCAAGACTTCTTCATTTTCCCTATGGGACTTGCCAAGCAGTGAAAAAATCTTCACAATAAACCACGACATCACTGCAGCGAGTTGGAGTTTAGACGACCAGCAGATAATATCAGGTAGCAGCACAGGTCAAATAGTCTTTTGGAGCACCTCAGGTCTCCAAACATCGACATTAAACGAACATAAAGACAAAATAACTGGAATCCAATACCTAACGCCCAGTCACCTTCTCACCGGCGGCGTCGACATGAAACTAATCCTCTGGGAAAACCTCTCAAAAATCCAAACATTCGAGCAAAGAGTTCGTCAAATCGAAAAAGCCAGTCAAAGCAACCTCGTAGTTGTCTTAAACGCAGCGAAATACGAAGTCACTTGTTTCAAATACATGCCATTTGAAAAAGTCGTCACCATCACCGAAGACGACTCAATCACAAGTATCCAAGTAAACCATTCAGGTACCCAGGTGTTAACAGCGGTTTCTCTCAGTAACCCAGTAAGAATTATTCAGAAAATAAACTTGTGGAGTGTTTCAGGAAACTTAATTCAAACCTTTGAAGGGTTTATCCAAGAAAAGTTCATCATTCGGCCTTGTTTTGCAGGACCTTCTGAAGATCTTGTGTTGATGGGAAGTGAAAATGGAAAAATTCATGTTTGGTCTAAACTTCATGGAAGTCCTTTAGGAGTTATTAATGCACATAATGGACCTGTCAATGCTTTAGCCATGAGTTGTTTGGACTTAAGCTCAGTTATCTCCTGTAGTGATGACGGGACTTTGAAACTTTGGAACATGAACCCGTTGACTAGGGATTAACTAGAATAGATTAGAAAGATGTTAAATTACTGGAATGATCAACTTGATTTTAAACTCGTCCTTCGAGAAAAAATTAGTTTTCCGCTTTCGTCGTGAGAGAGAATGAAAGACTCGTTGTTTGGAGATAAAAGTAACCCGATTCCGTAAAAGTGTCCTTTTTCCCATTCGCCGTCGTAGACCCAGTGATTTTGAGACCCCTGGTCATAGACCCAGCCTGATTTATGCTTAAAGACCCAGCCTTTGCCAAGTAGACACTTCCCGATTCCATGAAAATCTCCACAATGAAAATCTCCTTCATAAACAACAGTCTCTTCATTCACAATTTTTCCAAATCCATGAAAAAGACCGTTTTTCCAACTTCCTTCATAAAATGAGTTTTTACCCCAATAATACTTTCCTTGACCTTCATACTTCCAGTCTTTTAATGAGCCTTCGTAAGAATCGTTTTTGGAAAAGTTTATAGTCGCTTTACCTGTTGCACCTCCTTCGTTTGTCTTGATCTCTGCGGAAAATTTGCAAGATGAACTTGGAAGATCATGAGTGTTTGTTATCAAAATCGTGTCGCACCATTTTGGAAAATGAGGACCTATGTCGACTCTGAGCTTTTTTTCATCGATTTCGAGAGACCAGCTTGATTTTAAAGTGCCTTGAGTAAATTCTCCTTCTAGGAAACCGATTCCAGGAATTGAAACTTTTCCGTTCCCGTGAGCTTTGGATTGATAAGACTCGCCGTGGTAGAGGAAGTTTTCTTTTAGTTCGTGAGTTTGGTGGTTTTGTGAATAGAACATTCCTTGCATTAGTTTATGATTATGTAGACATCAAGGAATATAAGAAGGTTTTTGAAAGATTTTAAGGATTTGATATTAAATAAAGAAAAACTTCCTTGTTAAGTTTTTAAAGCACCTTCAGTCACCTAAGAATAATTATCACTTTTCTCCATCAAATAATTCCCATTATTTAAATAAATGATTTTCCTCTTACTTCTTGAATCAAGTCTATCTTTAGACTCAAGTATTTTAGGAGACATGTCAGTTTCAGGAACCTTTTCCTGTTCCAGCCTATCCACATCAACCCTAACAAGTCCAGGCACATTAACATCATCCTCATCAGTGACATCCTCCGAAGTCTCATCAACAACAACAAAAGTCTCAGAACTAACTCTATCATCTCTTTACCCTCAAAACTCTAAAATAACAATCGACTCAGACGTGATAATTTACCCTTCAACGACCTCAACCTCCTTCTTCCAGTTAAACTGGCAGCTTTTCTCTCACTTTTCCTTCGAAGAGTCTTCAGAAGGCTGGTCAGGTGAGCGAGTTGAGTGCTTTTCCGACTTTTACATGAAAGGCAACTCATCTTCAAGTGTCTTTAAAAAAGTGAAGCTTCCAAGTGGCTCCAACGTGCGCCTTACAGCATCAGTCCACATGATTGACTCCTGGAAAGGTGAAAGCGTTGCTTTAAAAATCGATGGAAAAATTCTCTGGGTACATTCAGGAACAAGCGGCTTTTTAAATCTTTGCGGAGGGGTTGAAAACGATGCAGCTTTCGGATTATCTCTAGATATAACCTTCCAATCATCAGGAAGCTTGTTAGAATTTATAAGTGACGTCAAAACAGGAAGTTTCGGAATCGACAATCTAATAATTTACGTCAAATAGTTACTATCTAAAATGCCTTCTTTTTTTCATTCAATTCTTTAATTTCGAGGTCGACTTGGAGTTGTTTGAGTTTCAATTCATCGATTTCTTTCCTTAACTTACTGATGTTTTGGTCTTTTTCAATCAGAAGAAGGCCAAGAACTTCCATGTCGTTTCTGAGCTTATTGGAAGTTTTGCTTCTTTGAAGCCCATAAGCACGAGCAGCGCGTAGAAGATTTTTTTTTTCTTGAAGCATGAACTCGAGTTTTTCAATTTCGTCTTTATCGTTCTTTACACCTGTCTGAAGGTCGTCAAGAAGCTTCTGGGCACTGGCTTGGTCGTGTTTGTTTTCAGGTCGATGATGGTGAAGAGCGAATTCTTCTTCAGCTTTTCGAAGGTCTTCTGTCAGTTTTGCCTCTGCGACTGAGTATTTAACGAAAGTGTCTTCCAGGTCTTTTAACTTGTTTTTTAACTCGTCGTTGCTTTTGTACCGACTTGATGCGTTGTCGCATTTTTCTTTTAACTTGTTGGTTTCGAGAGTGGTTTTTTTTAGCGTTGAGGAAAGACTGGCGTTTTCGGACTCGAGAGATGAAAGACGCTTTTGAACGTTTACGAAGAACTCGTTTATTAACTTTGGGTTCGCCTCGGGGGAAAGGATTTTGTCTAGGTCTGCGATGTTGATTTCGTTTGAGGATTTGCTTAGCTCGAGGTATTCTTCTTCGAGGACACGGATTTTATTGGAGAGATCGGCGATCTTTTCATTTGAAGTTTCGTCGTCATATGAGTTTGACTTTAGCTGTTCCAAATTTTCCGAGTTAGCTTCAGTTAATTTTTGCAAATTTTCTAGTTTCGAAGTCAAAGTCCTAACTTCTTCTTTAGCATATTTGCACATACACTGAAGTTTAAAAAGCTCTTCTTCAGAATGTTGTACTTTCGGTTCTTTATTCTTGCTATCAAGTTTCTTATTAAGACGAGCGATTTCTTCTTTAAGCTCTTGAAGAGTTTGCTGATACTGTTTTATTGTCGCTGCTTGAGTCTCGGGGTCCTCTTCAGTTAAAAGGTTTTCTTCTTGAGACTTTTCTTCAGACCCAGCTTTTTCTTCAGCGTCGATGGCTTCTTCATTCACTTCTACCTTCGCCTCTTCATCGACTGGATCAGAAGTGGGACAAGGCTCTGCTTCGACAAGAACGCCAGCTCTTTCTGCGACTTTTTCACTGTCAGACATTTTATATCAGCCATAAATTAATCTTGGTAGATGTGACTTGAAAGGGAGGGTTGAAGGGTGAGTTTGGTATTGTTTGATTTAAGGTTTTAAAAAGGTTGAAGGTTTTGATGGATTTTCTGATTTTTTGAAGGATTTTTATTTATTGTTTATTAAGGTTCTTTAGGTTTTATTAGGAAATGCTAGGATCTTCTAAGATCCTGAAAATATTTTCAATTGATTCAATCTCCCGATAGACACTAACCTGATTCTCTAACATTAATTAAAAAAGAACTTCCAAATGATAGTAAAGATCATAACCCCAACACCTCCAACATAAATAGCAATCCTAACCTCACTCTGATTAAGCAATTTATCAATTTCCTTATTAGTCCTCTGCAAAAGTGATCCAGAATGTTCATAAGCAACAAAAATCTTCTCTCGTTTCTTTTTATCCATTTCCAAGTCCTCATTAATTTCAATGCTAAAAGATTTGATTTCAGTGATAGTTTCTTTCAAAACATTTTTCTTAGCTTGAATATTTTCCTGAAGCTGATTCATTATAATCATATTAACTTATTCTAAATTTTTTTCTTAGTTTTTTTATGTTTCTGGTTAGGATTCTTGCAAGCAGGTCCATATTTAAACCCCGAGCTAGACTTGACATTATGTCCAAAGAACTCAACAGATTCCTTATCATAAACTTCAGGTTTTTTCCAGTTCCACTTATGTTGCCTGCCGCCCATTAAAAGCAGTTGATCTTCTCTTAATATTATATCATTTGAGTTCTTTCCTCCCTTTGGTAATGGAATTGGAAAGACTGTTCCTGTCAAATCATTTTTCCTGTTTTTTCCCTCGTAATACTGACGGTTTCCTTCATTGTCTACTGTGTAGCTTATCTTTATCAAACTGTGATTTCCGCATTCAGGGCAAAACTCTTTCTCGGCGTCTTCGCAGATTTCATTGCAAGCTCTGCATTTTTTTACCCACTTTTTTAAGAAGCGGATTTCGATGCCTGATGGATTCATAATTTTTACACCCATTTGTAATGCCACGTTTTGAAGGGCGAAATCGAAAGTCACGAAACTTACTTTGCCGTCGTTGGATTTGAAGGTCTCGGGAGTTATCCATTCGTCTAGCTTTGCTCGGTTTTGATTTGCACGGATTTCACCTGGATTTTCGTTTACTTGGCCTCCGTTTTCTTTGTGGAGTCTTACGGCTAGAGCTAGAATTTGGATGTCGACTGGACTGAGACTTGAGTAGTCACCAGTCTTTTTGCTAAATTCAACAACTGATAGTATCTCATCCTCACCTGCTTCTGACACTTTTATTTCTTCAATTTTAAGACCAAGTGAAGACCTAGCAAATTTATCCCTAACTTCTGATAAGACCTGAGGAGTGGTGTAGAAAGTCTCTCCCAGTTTTCGAAGATCACTATTCTTAATAAGAGGTCCTGTATCCAACACCACTGCCATTTTTAACTATTCAAACCCTTATTTCCAATAAATCTAAAACCCTAATTCACCTAAATCCTTCAAAATCAGAAACTTTTCAACATCCAAAAAAACCGAAATTCCTAAAAAATCAAAAAAATTCTCATCTTTCCCAAATTCAAACATAAACTAAACAAATATGGAAACCTCATCAGTCAACATCGATCCAGACCCTTCAACTAAAACAATATCCTAGAACTACGTATTTAATATAAATGGCTCTCAGGCAATCATTTGCTTTTACCAGGAGAAAAAAAGAAGAGAAAGCCCAGCCAAAGCCTTCAAAAGCTCCAGAACCACAGGCAGACCCTGAACTGGATCTTGCAATGAAAATGATTGAAAAAGAACACGAACTGGAAAAAGCTCCTGAAGCTAAAACGATTCATGAGTTAATCGCGATTTACTCTGAAGCTATCGAGTTTTATTCTCATAAAAACAACTCTAAATACATCGACTTGCAAAAAAGAATGCATGGAATTCTTAGAAGACCTGAAATCATGCAGGCTCTTAAAGTTGAGACCTCGAAAAGAACCTTCCAGGCTTCTTCTCCTGTCCCTGCTATGAGAAAATTAGATTCTTCTCCACTTTTGAATAGTAGGGCTTCTGAGACACGGCTTTCTAAAAGCTTTGAGGAGGAGATTCAGGAAAGTAAAGAAAATCAAGAGACTTCGGTGGAAAAAAGTGAGGATGTTGAAAAAAATACGGAGATTCAGAAATTTGATGAGGAAAATATTGTTGTTGATGTTGAAGGGAAACAGGAGGATTGTAGAGAAAATGCTGAAGATGAGAGTAGAAAGACTAGGTATTTTCATAAGAGACATTTAACTGACCCGGATCGTCTAAAACTCGCAGAGCGACTAACAAAAAAACTAGAATCCGGTGGTAAAAACCTAGGAATAATAATAGAAAGACACAGTAAGACCAACAAAACAACCGTAAATCGCGCAGCAGCCGATTTCAAATCCCAAGACAGTGCCTTAGAGCGAAGATTAGCTTCAAGACAAAAACAAAAACTGACTCAAAGCATGAGTTTCTCATCTTGCAACTTAAATGAAAGTTCAGAAGCCTTCAAATGCGACATAAGCGAAGTGCTTGAATTCAACGAGTCCAGCACAAAGACCAGTTGTTTTGTGGTAGAAGAACAACTGGACGAATGTGAAAGATTCGAGAAAATGTTGGAGGAAATCATGGAACAAAATTATAGTCAAAGAGCTGCGAAAATTGCGGATATTAAAGTCAAGTATGAAGCGCAGATCACTGAAATGAGCGGCATGGGAGACTTCATGAAAGCAGTCGTTGACCAGATGAAAAAAAATATGAAGGAGGAAATTGATTCTGTCGTACTGGAATTCGATGAACGCAAAAAAGAACAAATCGCTGCTCTTAAGAGTAGCTATGTGTAGGGATTAGTAAAATTGTTGTTTTTTTAAGGTTATTTTGAATTTGGCGCTTGGATTTGGAGGGTTTTTCAGGAGGATGGAGTTGTTTGGGTTTGGATTTTTAGCTTTAGAGATGGATGTTAATTTAGGTTGATAAATTCAAATTTTTGTGATTAAATTAATCAAAGGATGATCATTTTGATGTAAAGTAATTAGTTAAATTTCAAATTAATATGGGAATATTTCAAATACTATTTTAGGTTTGTGTGCTAGACAACCTTTTGATTAATTTTCATCATTATACTATTCAAGTTTTCCAACTATGCTTGATGTGAATGGATGTAAAAAATTGGTAGTATATTCAAAATCTCAAAATAATTCCGTATATATCCCTTCTCATTCAAAGTTCATTTATACACTAAACCTTAGCGTTAATATTCAATAGTATCGCACTAGAATCTCTCCCTAACCCTAACTCAACATCTGTCTAAAATAAGTATCTTCCAATAAACCATATATGAAAAATTACCAAGTTGAAGTAAGTCGTTCACTATCAGTAGAGCCTGACCACAAATCTTCAGTGAACTCAATTCTAAAAGATCCATCGAAGTCAAAACTAAAGCACAACCGCTCAGTTCGGTTTCTCGAGCCAGAAGACGATTCCAGCGAAGAAAGTCTCGAAAGCAGATCAGTCTGCCAACAACAAACAAAAGAAACAGCGCATCCAGTCCGTTTAAACGTTGTAAATGATTTCATCCGAATTAACAAAAGAGAAAGTTGCCTTAACACTTTGTTTCAACCTTCAAAGCCAAACCCATCCACATCTAAAAAGAAAGAAGAGGTAAAAGTTATCAAAAACACAGAAAAAATCATTAATAAAGTCAACTCCAAACAGAAAAAAAACTTCCATTCGAGTGCTTCTCCGAAATTCGAACCGAAAGTCATTAACTTCGAGTTTCGTGACAAGAGTTTCTATGCAAAGCTCAATAAATTTATATCTACCAAGACTTGCAGTCCGGAAAAGACTCAGAAAACGAAAGTTACTAGTCAAAGGAAGACAGGAATATTTTGATTGAGATTAACTTGATTATTTTATGTTAGAGAATAAAGCTTCTTGGATTGCAAGTCAACATCGTTATAAGATTAAAATTTCTCTGTCCACTTACAATATATAATCCTAGAAATGAAACCTGTTTATATTTGATATTTAATATCCACACTTTAATCAATTAAGTAAATGATTAGATCTCAGGCGATTCCATTGCATCAAATTTATACAAAAAAACAAGGAACAGATATTATATCAGTTTTTTTTATTGATCCAGTTAGTTTTTAATTACGAAAAACTTTGAAATTCAAATCCTTTATAAATTTTTGTTCTTTGAATTCAAGAACAACTTCTCCTTTATTAATGAAATATATTCTAATTTAAAAACTTTCAATCTAGTCTTACGTATTTGGTTCTATCTAAACATACTAATACATATCAATCTTCAATATTACACCTTATCAATATAGATCTATCTTCAATATTTTCTTACCTATATATCCACAAACATCTCATCATCAATATCACTATTACTAATTTTTCACAAAATTTAATAAAAATCTCAATTACTAAACATAAACCTTACCAAACCTAATAACTAATGCGACATATATTCAAATTTTAACCACTAAGGTATTAAGTATAATGGCATTACCCAGTCGATAATTCAAATATGAAAGCTTCCTTTAACGGACTCACTCTTGAACATTTCAGAGAAAACTGCAGGTCGACTCAGTCTTTCAACTCGACAGTCCATTCTTCAACAAGTCCAACCTCCCTTCAAGAAGTCCCAAATAAAAACTTCAATTTAAATGAACTGCTTATTTCCCCTAATGACGGAAATTTTCATAGAAGGCTCAAGTCACATGCTTCAAACTTTTTAAACCCAAAAAACTTGTTTTCAGGAAAATCAAGCAAGTCTCAAAGGAACTCTTTGGAAGGTTTCCACAGAAGACAAGCAAAAAAGGAAAACTTTTTAGATAGTGATGAAGGAGATACTAGCAAAAGTCAGGTTTTTAAAAGATTTGATGAAAATGAATTAAATCGAAGTAATTTGCCGAAGATTTTTGTCAGAGTTTTGCAAAATATGAGGTTTTGTAGGAAATGCGATAAAATTGTAGAGATTTTTGAAGACTTTTATCATCAGGATACTGATGAAGGAAAGGTTTTTCAGTTCTTTTGTGTTGTTGCTGCTTGTTGGCAACCTAGATCGGTTCAACAGTTGAAATGTGAAAAGTGCTGTGAATGTGGAAATGTTGTATTTTAATTTATTTGGAATGGTTTTAGAAGTTTTAGGGATTTTGTTGGATTTTCTCTAAATATTCAATATTATCCATTCTCCACTCTCATAAACCATCCTTCCAACTAATCCCAAAAAAACCCTCTTCAAAAATCTGCAGATCTTAAACCTATCACTCAACCTCTTCTCCTTCAAAAATGGATCAGCCGGGGATTGAACCCGGGGCCTTCTGAATGCAAATCAGATGTGATACCACTTCACCACTGACCCTTATCCTGACCCTAATTCAATCTCTTAAATACAATAATTGATATTCTGATCTTTTCCTTGATCTCATAAATAATGAATATCACCAAAGCCAACATATCAAGTAACTTTGATGAGATTCTTTCAAGTATAAACGAAGCCGACGTGATATCATTCGACACAGAATTCACAGGACTTTCCGACGGAACGATCCGAATCCATCAATACGAGTCACTTGAAGATCGATACCAGAAGATCAAGCGTCACATCGAGTTATTCTGGGTCTGCCAACTGGGAATCTCGACGTTTAAACAAGGTGAGAACCAGTCGACTTACATTGCAAAGACCTTCAATATTTACATGTACCCGAAGCATCGACTTCTCAGTCTTTCCATGAGTTCCATGAGCTTCTTAGTGGAAAATGGCTTCGACATGAACCTGCTGTTTAAAGAAGCGGTTCCTTGCTCGAGACCTGAAAGTCCTAATTGGAATAATCGTCTTAGTCGATTAGGAAGTTTTTCATTGTCCCAGGGCAACTTGGCCTTTCTTCAAGACCTGGAAAAAAAAGTACTGGACTTTCTTAGTTCTGCAGAAAGGTCTTTAAATGTGAATCTTGAATCAGAATATCAGAAAAAACTAGTTTTTGGCAGTCATGGACTCGCCCCTCGATTTAGAAACCTTGAAATGAGATGTGAAAAAAAGAACCCTCTGTTGTTGTTGATAAAGAAAGTGAAAAAAAAAATAGCGGAGTATGTTCCTAGGAAAGAAGAAAGGGTTGAAGAAGAGGAAGGAAAACTTTTAAATGTTTTAGTACAGGCCATGCTTTCAAGAGCTGTTCCTTTGATTGGACATTACATGATTCTTGATGTCGCGTTTTTATTTGATCACTTTATTGCTCCTCTGCCTGGAACATTAGAAGAGTTCAGAGTCGCTGTTAGAGACAAGTTTCCTCCGTTGTTTGACACGAAGTACATCTCGAAGGCCTTGATGAATGACGTCAAAGCCATCAGGAACACAGGCTGTGAAGAGCTTTACGGGTACTGCAAAAAGAAGAAAGAATTCAGTTGTCTTGTTGACATCAAGACCCATGAAAACTATTCACTTTCTGCTCAGGCACATGAAGCTGGCTTCGACGCTTATATGACTGGATATGTCTTCATCAACTTCGCTCGATACCTGCCTAATCCTGATGATGTCAACATGGCAAAAGGAAAAATTTGCATTCAAGGTCATTACAAAGAATTCCTAGATACCCTTACAGAAAACATTGAAAACTTCGACTTTTCTAATGTTCTTAAAATAAAGTCTTCATTTTTAGCTTCTGTTCAAGAACTTAGTTTGAACTTTTCTAGATTTTCAGATGTTTTTGTGATACAAGAACAAGAAATGATATTTTTTGCTGAATTTTTCCAGGTTAATGAGGAAAAACTGGAAGAAATTTTAGTACAGTTGAAAAATGAAGGGTTTCAAGCAGTTAAATTTAAAGAAAGAGGAATGATTGTTTAGAAAACTTACAGTTAATTAATCTTATTCTTCAAAATAAGCCTTTAGTTTACTTTTGAGAAGGAATAACTCGTTGTCTTCAGCTTCTCCTGTCCAGGTCTTGATGCAGATTCCGTTGTTTTGTTGATAGCGGAAGTTTGACTCGAGGTTGTCAACTAAAACTGTTCTTCGAAGGTCTCGGCCTAGTTTTTCTAGGTCTTTGTAAGGACCTTCTTGGTCGAATGAGATGTTTTGACGGTACAGTCGAAGTTTTACTTTGTTTTCTGGATCGATTTTACGTAATGCAAAGTCAGCGTATATTGGAATCGCTGCTGTGAATATCACGATTTCGTAGTCCTCGCTCATTGATTGTAAAAATGACTCTGCTCCTGGACGGATTAGAATTGATTGGCCGGACTTGTGAACTAAGGTTTCATCAAGGTCAAGAACAAGGGTTTTCGACTTTGATGAGACTTCGGGTAAAAAAGGATAAACCTGTTTTGTATAAAGAGGGAATGATTGGGATTCTAGAGACTTGTCAATTAAGTTTTGAAATGCTGTTAAGTTCCAATCTAAAGGAGTATCTTTGCTCAGATCGTTGATTTTGCCCAGGAGGAAAAGTTTTTTTTTACCTTCTTCTGATACTATCTGAATGTTTTCTTTGACAAGTCTATGATTAGCTTCAATCAAAACTTTCATCGAGCTCTCAATATTACTTCCGGTACTTTTCAATTTAGAATTATTCAAGATCAACTTGTTTAAATGCTTTTGAAAATTTTGCAGCGCTTTTTGATGTGAAGCAAAGTTTTCAACAGAAACTCCAGCATCACTTAAAATTTCTTTAAGAACGATACTAATGATTTGAGAATTGATGTATTTTTCAGTTATTTCATCAAGCCGAAAAATCGATTTAAGGTAAGAAATGTTTTCAATGTACTTTGAAGCAGATCCAGGTGTCAAGCAAAATGATAAAATTTCCAAGTGTTGCAGAGTTGCTTTCACCTCATCATTTGATGATGTCTGTTCTTTCCGGTTTTGTGTATATTTCATTATTATTACATCGGAAAAGATCCAGTCTTTTAAACAATATGGTAAGTATTAGGTTTCTATCAGATATGAATAAAATATTTTCGTTTTTAGCCATTCAAGGATTTTAAGTAAGCAAGAATTGGATTTATTTTAAATCTAGGAAAGATTTATGATGCTCCTTTAGGTACCTTGTTAAAGTTAACTTTTAAAAAAAATTTATTTAGGATAAGAAGGCTATTAAAAGTGGCAGAATAAAAGAGCTCAAATCCTTTTCTCTTCAAAGTAAGCGTTTCGCTTAAATTTTAATATTTTTCCATATTCATCTAAGATTCCTAAAAAAAATTTATGAAATTAGTTGAATTCTAATAAAACCATAAAGATTTCTATTAAAGTTTAAGTATTCAAATATCCAAAGCAACATAATTAAAACAGTAAAAAGTGATGAAGCTCAAAATTTTAACACAATTCATTACTTATTTGATTACATCATAATAAAATGATAAAAATCAAAAGTATCAGCCTACTTCCTAGTATCAAAGTAAACCAAGATGAAAAAAAAGACAAAAAAAAAAACTCGATTCGAATCAACAGTCAGTTCTTATGCGGCAAGTCAAAACCTCTTCAATATGTTAAACATTCCAGATCTCATGGCTCTCAGAGTTCAATTTACAAGATTCCATTGAATAACCTGCCAAAACTTAAGGAAAGCTTAAAAATTAATCGAAATTCATCAAAAGTGAAGATTTCTTCTTGTAGTTCTAAACAAATACTTGAGCCTATTGACTTTCCGATGAATAGTTCAACTGTTAACAACTCTCAAGAGGCTAAACCACAAATTGGTTTTTTTTTGTTCCCGAAAAAGAATACGAAGAATCTGAAACATGTTATTAGAAAAGACAAAAAAGATTTTTCTGTTTCTTCATGGGCAACTGAAGGAAATAATTTTGTTTGGACACTTCCTGGAATAGATTAAAGTTAATAAAATTTAATTATGATGACATAACTATTTGTATAACAAAAACCTTGTACCACTCAATTCATTCATAGTATGTTGATACAAAGTGCCCATACTCGCTGAAATTTTAATCCCAGCATGTCTAAGCACAGGGCTTCTTTCCACAGAATGATTCCCTCTGGGAGAAATTCCTTGAACCACAAGTTCAACAGGTTCTTTAACTTTCCCTTTACACTGAAAAGTATAAGCTCTCTGCTGTCTTCTAACAACAGTTTTCCTTAAAAGAGGAGAACCAATTCTTTCCATTTTGCAAGGTTGAAGATTATTAACAGGATTCCGAAAAGAAAAAATTCCCTTCACCTCCCTGCTTGCAAGTCTTCCATTTTTCGGTTCATGCGGTTTGACATTGAGTTTTTTATCCAGTTTAACAAGACTCAAAGAAGGAAAAATTCCATTTTTGCTACTTTGTCTTTTAACCCTTCTAGGAAGGTACAAGTTAAGTTCTTCTAAAGCGGAATCCGAGACATAAACAAGTTCTCTTTTAATAGGAACAGTTTCGTATTCCTTGAGGATGAAGTTAATTGTGTAGCTTTTCAGTCTTTGGGCTCCTAAAAAATGAGAGACTTCGAATAACTCGACAACGTTTTCAATGTTTATGACACTTTCAGCAGCAAGCTCTGTCATTCGCATCAAACTTTCAAGGCCCAGCATGTTGCTTTGGACCAGGATGTGAATGAAATCTTGAGTTTCTAAATGTAAGTCGCCGAATAAAGGCGAAAACTTGTCTGAGTAGATCCATTCGACTATGTATTCGAAGGCCGATAGTTTAAAATCTGGAAGTTCTAAACGACTTTTTAATGATTCGGCCATTCCTGAATCGAAAAGGGAACGGAAGTAGGGACAACGGGAAGATAGGATTACTTTGTGGAGGTTAAATTCTTTGGATTCGACGAGGACTGTGAAATCGGAATCTTCGAGGTTTTCTAGGATTTTCATTATGTCTTGGCTTAAGGTGGTCTCTGGGATGTCAGCCTCTTCATCACAAAGACATCTAAGTCGATTCATACCCAAATTAATAGCAAGATCAGACAACTCATCCCTTAAACCGACTGGAATTTTTTCAGTAGCAGTATCACAATACAAATATTCAATAAAAAGTCGAATAGAAGCACTACTAATCTTAAACTCAACCATTCCCATCATTTTCGGACATCTAGTTTTAATAATAACATCATGCACATAAAAACTCCCTCCACTAGAAATAAAGCAAGTTTTTTTCCCCATCTGAAAAAACATCGCATATTTCAAATCATCCTGCAAAGTAGAAAAAGCAGCAGTTTCAAGAATATGCAAGTCATTAGTATCCCTTGACCCGTTATACCCTCCAAACAAAAACAACTCAGATCCTAAAATCGACACAGTATGAGCATTTCTAGCAGAAGGAAAATGTCCAATGCAAGGATCAGGTAAGCTCCAAATCAAATTTTCCGTATCAAGAGCAACAAGATCTCCAAGTATAAACTTCCCATTATACCCTGCATAAACAAGTAAATACCTATTGACTAAAGTCGCACTATGATACCCTCTCGCCATAGGTTCCCCTTTAGTCCTTACTTTTTCACATTCAAAACTACCAAGATCCACCCTATAAACACTATTAACCCACAAGTTTCCATCAAATCCTCCAAAAATCAAAATTTTTCCATCAATAACATTAGCAGAATGTCCACAAAGTAAAGGTTTTTCCCCTAAAATCTCAATTTTTTCCCAGACATAAGAAACAATAGAAATTCGATACATGTCTCCAATAGTTCCTCCATCCCACCCTCCAAAAACATACAAAAATTCAGAAAAACTTATCATTGAATGTCCTTCACGTCCAGAAGGTGCATCTCCAAAAGTTGAAGGATAAATCCATTTAAAAGCCCTGAGGTCTAAAAGGACGAGATCTCGAAGCCACCCGTTGCCGTTGTACCCTCCAAATATAAACATGAGGTCTTTAAAGGCAACAGCTGTGTGATACTGTCTCGGCTGGGGCGCAACGCCCAGGACTCGAGGCTGGCTCCAGACGAAACTTGTTGTGTCGAACTTGTGAAAGTCATTCAGCCACTTTTTACCTTCGAAGCCTCCGAAGATGTAGAGGGAGGTGCTGTGGACTACTGCTGAATGACCACATCGGCCACAGGGAAGATGTAAAAAAGAAAAGCGGCATCCTAGTGCCGGAGGATGAACCCAAGCCATTTTATTTGGTTTATTAGTAAAGGATTAGCGGAATTGAGATTTATGGACTTATAAATGTCAGCTCCGCAGAATCAGGCAGAAAAAGAAGTCAGAGGAGATGTCGAGGGAAATAAAAAAACTTTTATTTTGTTCTGTGCGATTATCTTTATCTTGAATATGGACTCGGGAATTGTTCCGGCTTCTTTATCGAAAATTCAGCAGGAGTTGTCGATTTCTTTTCAAGAACAAGGAGCTTTAGGAGCTTTGGTATTTTTAGGACTTTGTATGGGGTCGTTGACTGTGACTCCAGTATTTCAACAGTTTTCAGCAAGTGCAACTCTAAGCAACCTATTAGTGACCTATACAATATTTACCTTCCTTTTCTCATTTTCCTACGATTTATACCTTCTCTACATATGCCGCCTAGCGATGGGTTTCTGCCGAAGTTTTTTCACAATATACGGTCCAGTCTGGGTGAACGAATTCAGTCCTTCAGACCGTTCAACCAAGTGGCTAGGATCCTTGCAGGCCTGTTCAAGTCTAGGCGCGATTGGCGGGTACACCTTAGCCGGTTTGATTATAACTTTACTTGGAAGCTATTTGACTTGGCGGTCAGCAGTTCAAATAGAAGGCGTTTTGCTTATTCCTTTGATTCTTTTCATGAAAAGTATCGACAAGTCTAGAATTGATATCATTGATGCCAGTGTTGAAGAAAATGCGAAGACTATTGTTTCGCCGGGAACTTATGCGATTGGGTTGAGTAAAATTATTAGAATTGATACTATCAATATTTCTCATCTTGCTACTTTTCTTATGCAGATTAAAACTGTGTTTAGTAGTCCTTTGTTTGTTTGGGTCACTTTGTCACTCGGGTCACTTATGTTTGTTATTACTGGAGTGCAATATTGGATGACTCTTTATATGTTGCAGGTACTTAAAGCGAATAGTTTTGAGGTTGTTGTTGCTTTTAGTGTTATTTGTAGCACTGCTCCGATGATGGGAGTTATAACTGGAAGTTCTTTGAGTGATCATATGGGAGGATACAAAGGAAAATACAGATTAAACGCGATTCAACTAACATTAGTATTTTCAATATTAGCAGCAATATTCGCAGTGCCAATCGGTTTTGTAGGAAACTTTAAATACGTGATTCCCCTTCTTTGGATGATGATGTTTTTCGGTGCTGCTCTATACCCAATAGCGACAGGAATAAACATAAGTACTCAATCAAGAGAAAATCAGTCAGCAGCAAGTTCAGTTTCTCAGCTGGTCTTCAATATGGGAGCTTACTTCGCACCGACCTTGAGTGCAGCAGTCATGGACCTTTTCGCTGATCCAGTAATCGGCCTTCGATGGGGAATTCGATTTATTTTTTCAGCAAGCATCCTTGGACTGATTTTTTTGGTCGCTGCTTGGGTTGTCTGCTATAAAAAACATAAAGAATATGAAGATGAGGAAAGGGATGAAGTTGGAGACTTGTACTCTGGAAATGAATTTAACATTGAAATGATGAGAAGAAGGCTGCATTCTTATAGTTTTTAATGGTTATCGTTTAAATTGGGTTTTTAGAAGTTTTAAGGTTTTTATTGTTTTCGGGGTTTCTTGATTTGGAATAAGTTTTTAAGGGTTTTAGAGTTTATGTAAATTTTTAGTGAAAGTTGATTGTTTTGGATTATTTATAATTAAATTTAATTCTTATAATAATTTTCAGCATTTATTAGAATATTGTTAAAACAAATCCTTTGAGAAAGACGGGTGAAATGATTGAAAATTAAAGATATTATAATTAAACTGTGAATATTCAAAAATTAGCCAAATCATTCACTTTAATCATTTTTTACTCACATTAACTATAAAGTCAACTTTGACTATAAAAATGAAGGAACCAGGAACGTAAGAAAAATTCAGAGATTTCAAGTTCAAAATAGTTGTAGTAGGTGACACAAGTGTGGGAAAGTCAAGCATAATCCGTCGATATGGTTCAGCAGAATTTCCTGAAAGCATCAACTCAACAATCGGCGTTGATTTTATCGTGAAAAACACTTCAATTGATGGATACACTGCCAAGCTTCAAATCGTAATAAAAACTCAGTGGGACACAGCAGGTCAAGAGCGTTTCCGAACAATAATCACAGGCTATTACCGAGGTGCAGACGCAGTGATCTTCGTATTCGACAAGACAAAAAGAGAAACATTCGCCAGTATCGAGGACTGGGTCCAAGAAGTCGGTCAGTACGCTTCTGACAAGTCACTAAAGGTCCTGGTTGGCAACAAAGCCGACTCAGACGTGATAGTCTCAGACGAGGAAGCCCACGCGAAGGCATCAAAGCTGGGCTATGTTTATTTCAACCTAAGTGCGAAGAGTGGTCTGGGTGTTAACGACTTATTCAGCACAGTGGCTCGAAAACTGATAGAAAAAAACAAACATCTGAATATAGTGAGTTTAAATGAAGGTGTTAAACTCAACTCTTCAGGTGGTTCTAGCAAAGGATGGTGTTGTTAGTCTTTTGGGGTAAATATTATTAAAGATGGTTTAAATAGAAAAGAATCCAGTAATGAACTCTTTCAAAAAGCATTTCTCTTGGACAAGGCTTTTGGATCACGTCGCACATTCCATGGTCGAAACATTTCGCTTTAATGATTTCACTTTGATAAGCTGTACATGCGAGAATAGGTGGAAGGTTAAGAATTGCTTTTTCTTGTTGAAGGGTTTTTAGCTTTTTACTTGTTTGCCAACCGTCCATGATGGGCATTTCACAGTCCATTAAAATGCAGCTAAAATTATTTTTCATTACTTTTTCTATTGCTTCTTCTCCGTTCATCGCATATTTGCAAATGATGCCTGTTTGTTTAAACATCTCAAGTAATGCGATTATGTTGAAGTAAACGTCGTCTACTATTAATACCTCGATTTTTCGGTGCATGGTCTTTGCGAGAAGGGAAG
The DNA here is from genome assembly GCA_006503475.1 of Stentor roeselii. Taxonomy (NCBI): domain Eukaryota; phylum Ciliophora; class Heterotrichea; order Heterotrichida; family Stentoridae; genus Stentor; species Stentor roeselii. The sequence continues at coordinate 52,664 of RSEH01000257.1, forward strand.
GCACTGAAATGTTTATACCTTCGTTTGCAATGTCGCAGGCACTGTTGTAGGATTCTTCTGCGGAGACTTCGAAGATAAATGAAGAACCGACTCCGAATTCACTGTTGACGAGGATTCCTTCGCCACCTAAAGCCTTTACTAGCTGGTTTGATATCACTAAACCTAGACCAACACCTTGAAGGTTGAAATTGTTGGATTCTTCTATTTTGCTGAATTCTTTAAATAGTGTTCCAAGCTTATTGGTTGGAATTCCTATTCCAGTATCCGAGCAAGTAAATTTCAATCTAGAACTCTCATAAATCACCTCTAATTTAATCAACCCTTTTAAAGTAAACTTCCGAGCATTGTTTATCAAATTAAGAATGATCTGTTTTAATCTATTCGGATCCGAGACTATATTTTCAGGAGAATTTTTTATTTCAGTTTCAAGCTTGACATTAGAATTCAGTTGAGGAGTGATTAAAGAAACACATTCTTTCAGTAAGTTAAAAAGATTCATAGAAACTTTCGTGACTTTCAAGCAACCAGCAACGATTTGAGCGTAGTCAAGCAAGTCATTGATGAGACAAAGTTGAAAAGAACAGGAAGCTTGAATAGTTTTCATCTTTTTTTTATTTTCTTTTGAGAGTTGTTTACTTTCGAGGATCAGGTTGCCGATGGATAAAATCGCATTTGCAGGTGTTCTGAGTTCGTGAGAAACTGTGTTTATTAAAGCACCTCTGTAAGAGTTTTCACGATTTTCTTTTTCAAGTTCGATGATTTTGGTTATTACCCTGCCACTTAGCATAAGTACATTTTCATCGTCCCATTTTATTATTTTACCTGTCCATTCTATGTGGTGATGCTCTCCTGTTACTACCCCGTAGTGGATGCAACTATTTAGAGGTAGTGAAAGTGTCTTCTGAATATCAAGTGAAATTTGTTCATTTTCAAAGAAACTGTTTTTGTAAGTTTTAGAATATGGAAAACCTTTAAGTTTATCAACAAGTAATGAAAATCCTGTAAACCCACGAGCTGAAGAGTTGATAAAAAGCTCTTTATTATCCTGTGAGAGGACTATGATGTAATCTTGCAAGGTTTCAAGTATGGAGGTAACTTTATCGTTGGCTGATTTAACCTCATAGTTCGATTTTAAGATTTTCACTGTCACTTTATGTTCATAGTAAATTGTTTGCACAAGGCAGGCAAATAAATAAAAAGATGAGACAAAAAAACATGAAAATAGACTAAACTGAATTTTTCTGTAGTAAAAGCCAAAAGCAATCCAAAGTGTTGAATGCTTTAAAGAAAGCATAAAACAAGTCTTAAGACTCAAACAGAGGTATCCTTGATAATAAAAAATCACACAAGTAGCGATTTGACCCCATATGACTGAAAATTCTGGATAGTGAACATATGACAAGTATATCAACACAAGATTATAAGTTTCTCCAATGATCAAAGAAACTGTTGAGCTATTCATGTATCCTTTTTTTATAAGTTTGAACTGTAAAATCACGACTCCATAAGACAAAATCATCACAAATTTCATTATAAAATTACTGAATAACCCTGTTCTTGCCAGATCGAAGAGAATCACGCATGTTCCACAGAAGACTGCTAAACGATTCGAAAGTGTCAATCTTTCATAAGCTGAAATCACTGAGTAGGTTTTCAGGTTTTTTTCAATATAGTCTTCCATATTTATAACTATGATATTCACTTTAATTAGAAGTACTCAGGACTTAGGAATAATGAAATGTTTAATGATTAAACTTCAAAGTAATGATTTTTGAAAAAATTATTTTTTTTCATGATTTAAATGCTTATAGGAGGTAATAAATACTAGGATGGTAATATCAAAGATTTTAATTGTTCGAAATATTTAGTTATTCAATTTTTTTTCTTAATAAGCCTTTTAATGAGTTTGATTTAAGGAATAATCAAGTTCAATTATTCAATAAAATCTTAATAAATATTTAATCTGAGTATGATAAACAAGTGCTTTGTATTAAAATCTTTCTTCCTTCATTAAATACTGAATTCAATATCTTGACTGGACTTCAAGTTTCCTGATTTCAATTCTCTTCTAAATTTATTTATCCAATAATGACGGTATTAATCAAGACCTTCTTTGACAAATTTTTTTTATAACTTCACATATTCTAGCCTAGAAGTATTTTTCTTTAATACTTTCCTTGTCATAAGCAGTAAAATCAACAAGTGGCAGAAAAAAATTGATTTTTCCTCTTTATCAACTTTTAAAGTTTTTAGTAGTTTCCAACCCATTCAAATCAGTATATCTCACTCAATCAAAATGCAAGAGAATTTAAACTTAATAACTCTCAATGTCTTCTTCTCCATTCAAATAGAATTTGATTCCAATAGTTTAAAGCATTATAATTAAAATTACGATGTTGAGAAAACATCAACAATTATGACTTTTTTAGTTTCGTGAATACTTTTCGCTAATAAGGTGAAACTGACTAAAATATCAAATGAATATATCTTCATATTACAGTTCAATTCTTTTACTGAGAAGTTTGAAATTAGTTAAATATCAACACAGTCTACACCAAAAACTTAATAAATACTTTGACAGCATAATTTTTTCTTGTTGATCAAAGCTAAGATTATCTATTGATATATTATTATTCAGAAAAACTCTTAATTTAGAAATATTATTAAAATCTATTGATACATTTTTATTCAGAAAAACTTATAATTTATATATATGATTAAAACTGAAAATATTTGTGTAAATAAAAAATTTGACTATTTTAATGAGCCAGCCTCTGCATATATTAAATATTTCATTTAAGTTTCCAAGTAAAACATTAAAGAAGTTGGTTTGTTTTCATTAAAAATTTAAGATTCCTATAAAGAAATATTCTCAAGACTACTTAATCAACTTTTAGGATGAATTATTTTCTTATATACATTATCACCACTATTTTATTATGAATAAACATGAGTGGCTTGAACCTATTTAAAGTTAATGAAAGAAAATACCTCAGGTTAAAAAATAGTACCTTAAAAACTTGTTGATCAAACACATATCATCACCATATTACATTACATGATTTAATGAAAAATCCTAAAATGCATCATCCTCTCTTAAAACATTTAAAAGAACTCTACTCTAAATTTCAATCAGCATCTAAAAAACCCCAAAATACTTCTCTCAATAATATAACCAAAATTGATCAACCCAAACACAACTAAAAAGTTCTCTTAATAATTCTTCCATATTCCATAAAACAATAAAAAAAATTCTTAATCTTACTTTACCATTTTCATATCAACCCACCAAGCTAAGCATCATTTTCTTGAACTCATAAATATCAATTCCTCCATCTCCATTTAAATCAGCTTCCCTAATCAAAGTACTCCAAAACCCTTCATCTCCAGTTCCATCTCCAAGTATTTCTTTAAGTTCCCCAGCAGTGATTCTCCCATTTCTATCAATATCAAAACTTTTAAATGTATTTTCCAAATCTTTCACATTTTTCACCAGTTCTTTTTTTCTACAAGCGACTAAAAACTCAGTATAATCAATAAATCCAGAGCCATTAATATCAACTTTTTCAATGATTTTCTCGACATTCGTTCCTAAAAAGGCAATTCCAGCAAGATTATAAAGCGAGACCAATTCTTCTCTGCTGATTTTTCCATCCTTATTCCTATCAAGTCTCTGAAAAACTCCAGAAGCTTCTCTCATGTCTTCCATATGTCCTAATTGAGAGATCATAAAAGTTAAAACTGCATTTTGAAGTTTTTGTGTTGTGAAAAATTGTGAAAGACTTTGAAGAGCAAGATTATTTGAGACTTCTTCGAAGTCTTCGAACTTTGAAAACCAAGGATGTCCGAGAGCTTGATTTGCTGAAGGTCTTAATTGGGGATTGTAAGTCAGTAATCTTTTGATTAGGTCTTTGACTTCTGGAGATACTTTTTTCCAGACATCGCCTTGAATGGAAAAAACGCCTTTTTCAACGTTTCTTAGGATTTCCTCGTCTTTTTTGCCTGGAAATGGAGGACGACCGGAGATGAGAAGGTATAAAATGACTCCTATGCTCCATATGTCGCATTTTTCATCATAAATACCTTTTAGAACTTCAGGGGCTAGGTAGTAACTGGTTCCATGTTTTCGCTTTAAGATACGATCGGATGATAGGAAAGTGCTTGTACCGAAATCTATCACTTTTAAGGTTTTTAGGTCGGGGGTTAACAAAAGATTCTCGGGCTTTAGATCTCGATGGACGATGTTGTTGCTGTGACAATATGAGACTGCTCTTAACAGCTGCCCTGTGAAAGAACTGGCTTGTTTTTCATTTAAGTGTTTTGATTTTAGGAAGAAATTGAAGAGTTCGCCTCCTGCTAGGTATTCAGTAACCAGGTGCCAATACTTCTGATCTTCAAAAAACTCATAAAGACGAACAATATGAGGATGATCAGAGTTCATAAGTATTTCAATTTCATTCAAAAACTGTCCCAACTGTAAATCCTTCGGAATTTTATTTTTACAAATCGACTTAATCGCTCTTTTCTGCCCCGTAATTTTATGCTGAACAAGTCTAACAGTCCCAAAAGTCCCAGCTCCAAGTTTTTTCCCTATTTTATAAGAATCAATAATCAAATCACTTCTCTGTTTAATAAAAGTCTTCGGAGAAAGTTTAAGTTCCGAGTCTCTTTTCCCAAGACAAGGAAATTTATTGACTCTAAAAGTACATCCCATGTTTATAATAAACTTTCCTAAAAATGAGCTCTTTTCTCACCAATAAATGGAAACCCTTGAAAAGTTGCAGGTGTTAAAAGACTCAAAAATTCCAACAGAAATAATCCTGACGTCAAATTACATCTTTTGGAAAATTAACACCCTGCTAGAGTGCTTTCATCTTGATTACTTGACAAGTGTTTCTTTTTCATCAATGCAGATTAGTTTGACTGTATACGATGAAGACCTGTTCAAGACTTTTTCATTTCTTTCATTGTCGTGTCCTTCTTTTTTCGTCAGGCAAGTTCAAAAGATGACTTTTCCAAGACCCAGACACTTTCACATTCTTTTCAATCCATACAGTGGAAACAACAGGTCACAAATAGTCCTTGAAAAAATTTTAGTACCTCTCCTAAAAGGCACTCTTCATACCTTTGAAATTGAAGAAATCACTGAAAACCTTCCTGGGTTCAGTCCAGATATTCAAAATTTAATCATCTTAGGAGGTGATGGGACTGTTCATTTAGTTTTAAGTTATTTATTTATGATCAAGAAAGGAAATTTTCACGATTTTTATTTGGGAGTCGTGCCAACTGGCACTCGGAATTCTTTGGCTATTGATTTGTCTGGACGTTCTTTAAATTTAGCTATTTTTTATATACTTAGAGGGAAATGTTTCAAGGCTGATTTGATGAAAGTGAAAATGGATGAACAGGTTGTGATTGCAACTACTAGTATCTTTTGGGGACTTACTGCTGATATTCCTAAAGCTGCTGATGATTTAAAGAGTTTAGGAAAGTTTAGGTTTCTTGCAGCGATTTTGGGAAAGCTCTTCGAAAAATGGTCATTCTCCGAAACAAAAGTCACAATGTACAGCCCGAAAGGACTAACATTCAAATCCTCCGAGTTCGCAGGTGTATTCATCGGAAACAACAAAGCAAAAAACTGGACAAACGATGAGCTTCCATATCCAAAAGCGAGCCTAACCGACGGATTCCTAGACACATTACTAGTAAACCAATGCGGAAAACTCTGGGCATTATTTTTATTCCTTCAGCTAGCGAACGGTGGTGGAAACCATTTAAAAAACCCTAAATGTGATTTTTCCAAATCACTAAAAATATCTCTATCTTCAAGTAAGCCAGTAAACATCAGCATTGACGGTGAATTATACCAAAGTCCATCATTAAAAGCAAAAGTATTACCAAGCTTTTTAAATCTTTTCGGTAGTTCTTTAAATTAAATGGAGCCTTTGGTTTTTATTAACAGTCCAATTCCACAAATAAACACAGTCAGCAACTTTTTAACACTTTTGGAAGGCTTACTGTCGCCAGTTTCCATCACAAGGTCTGAATGTCTTGTTTTCTTTGAACAGCTGAAACAAAGTCACTTTCCTTTCTTACTTGAAGCACTTACTGAAATTCTCTTTCATTTAAAGGAAAATCAAGGAAAAATATTAGCTTTGGTCCTTATTCGACAGGTTTTTGTGAATAAATCTTCAAAGGAGGTCTGGAATGGTTTTCAGGCAGGGGTAAGGAAAAAGTTTATTCAAAATTTGATGAATTTCGGGAAAAATGAAAGTTGTAAGGTTATTTTAAAGCATTTAGCTGAGGTTTTCAATGAATTTAATGCTTCTTTTCATGTTTTTTATAAAAAACCTTGCATGGAACTGGTTGATGATGTTCTTGAACTTTGTGAGAAAAATGGAAATTCGGCTTTTTTTGGATTTTCGGTGGTTTCTGGATTTTTTGTTTATTTTAATGAGTGTTTTGCTGAGGATAAGGAAAGATTGTTTAGGGTTTTTGAGAAGAACCTTTGTTCTGAGGATTGTGAGTTGAGACTAGCGGCTGTTCATGCTTTTACTGCTTTGGTGCTTTATGCTGAGATGTCTCAGGCTATGTATTTTACACAACTTGCTAAGCCGATGTTTAGGGCTTTGATTGCTGTTGGTTCTGAAGAATCTCTAGAAAAATTGGTTGATAGTGCAGCAGCTGAGCCCTTCTTCTATTATAAAAAGTTTTCACTGTGTTTGGAATTCGTTAAGGTTATACTAAAGTCAGATTTGGAAGACAGTGTCAGGTTCATGGCTTGCAAGTTTATAGTTGAAATATGTGTAAACTCTCCAGAAAGTAGTAAGATTCATATTTCAAACACTATCGAAATTGTCCGAACTTTTCTCAACAAGCTAAACTTTTCAATTCCAGACAACATCGAAATCGATTACTTAGACCTATCATCCGAGTTGATAAGTGAAGTAATAAAATCTCACTTAGACTACATCGATGATTTCATAATAAACATCTGCGAGTCAATCTTTCTAAACGGTCGAAATTCCTACATATCCGGAGTACTTCAATTAGAAAAAGTGATAATGTTATTAAAATCCCAAGTCAAGCAAGTATCCGAGATCCTGATGCAAACATCAGACGACTACAGCTCTTTACTAACCCTAAAATGCATTGGAAATATCTGGAAATACTCAAAATACAATAACTTAAACTTAACAAACCTGTTAACTTTAAACCTTCAAGGCCTAAGCCACCCTCTTGAGCAGATCCAACTTGAATCAAGTAACTCTTTATCCTACTTCATCGAAAGGGGAGGAAAAACCTTTGTTTTAAAAAATTCTTCAATTATCCTAAACTACTTATTCAACTCACTTTCCCATCTAAACCAAAAAGAAAACCTAAACCTAATCCGAAAATATCTCCGTCGTTTTAAAAGTGACTTGAATTTTCAAGAAATTCCTGAAAAACTTTTAAAGGCATCAAATCAGGAGAACTACGTTGAAGTCCTTCTTTGTTTATCAGAAATGCAAGAGTTTTACCCTGTAAACAACATGGTTCAAGAGCTTATTCAATCTGCAGGTCTCAGTAGTTTTTCTTTGGAAGGGAATTTACAGACCTGGCAGTTGATTTTTAAGCATTTTCCGAAAAGTGCCTCGATTTATATTCATCAAATTTTTCCTTGTTTGATTTCGGCGTTGTCTGAATCTATTAAATCTTTTAGGTACCCTGAAAATTTGATTCAAACTTTGATTTATTTGACGAGTCATAAGTCTTCGGGTAAGTATTTGCCTGATGTCAATTGGGTGGCAGCTCGTTTATTTGAAAGTCATGATGAAGATGTCCAGACTCTTGGTAGTCATTTGTCTGTTACTATATTAAAAGCTATGAGAGTTCAGAAAGACCCTGCTGTTGCTTCACTTGCGAAGATATATACCAAGTCGATTTGGAAGGCTTTTATGGTTAATACGGAAACTCATTTTAAATTAGAAAATCTTCAGGCGATTAAGGATTTGATGGAAACTTTTGACTCTAGTTTTTTGACTCGAGCTGAGGCTGAATGGTTGATTCAATCATTATTCGAATGCATGAAAAGCAACACAGGTTTCGAACTAATGGTTGAAGAGTGCAGGTTCGCTGCTTACATCTATTCAAAACACAATGACTTAAAACTCGAGCTGCTCCAAGTATCCCTCGATGTTTTAACCGGTTATCTCCAGATGTCAAATGAAGAAGAAAAATTCATAATTTTAAGACTTTTAAAAGAATTTCTCGATGTGACAGGAACCCTAATCGGAGAAAGACTTGAAAATCTTCTTGAAACCTTTTTAAGATTTTCAGAATATTTCGATGAAAAAATCAGAGAACAGGCAATAATTGGTTTCGCTTCATATTCCGAAATAGTTTCCAGTGAAGAGTTTTCAGGAAAGGCTTCAGATTTATTACAAGTGTTAGAAAGATGCATATCGAATGAAAAGGTTTACAATTATCGATATTTTAAAAGATGTAGAAATTCAGCGATTTTAACTGTAGGGATCTTTATTTTTAAGCATCCTGGGTGCTTTGATATCGCGAAAGTCCTTCAAGGGTGGATTTGGCTCTTGCCACTTCGGGGTGATAAGGTTAAAGAAAAGAAGACTGAGCTTATTTTAGCGGAATTGATTAAAAGACATGCGTTTTTTATTGGGACTTTAGGGGACAAGAATATTATTCAGATTAAGAGTATTTTGAAGGAAAGCTATTGTGTTGATCTTAGCACTTCACTTGAAATTCATTAGTTATTTATAGTCGATTGATAATTCTTGCATTATTCTTTGGATTGAGTTGTCATCGCCGTGGGCTTCGACTGAGTCGAGGTCAAGATCATTTAAATTTTTGTTCTTGTAATTGCCAAGTATCGATCTAACCAAGTCCATATCAGGTTTATGCTTAGTGAATTTAGCCAAACTAGAAGGTACTCCAACGCTAGGAACAGGTAAAGGTGGATGTAAAATAGGAGGAAGTTTTTTATGCACAGGTAATTTTTTGATCTTAACATCCAAAGACTCTTCCTTAACCTTTCCAGGTGAAATGACTCCAGCTTCATAATCTTCTCCAACTTTTCCAATTTCCTCAAAAAGATTTGCATTAACTTTCGTCACAACATTAAACCTCATAGTTTCAATTTGATTCTCTTTATCAACCACTTCCAATTCTTTACCCTCTTCTTTTCCCTCATCTTGAACAGTATCCAAGACAGGTAATCTATTTTCCTCAATCAAATTATCATCATTTTCAATATTAACACCCTGAACAAGTCGCGTTTTTCCACATCCCATGTTTATTTCTCTTTATAATTCGAATGGCCGACGATCTCAGCGCTTATCTCGAACTGGGGCCAGAGCGAAAAGTGTCCTTTTCACAACTTCAAGAAAATTTCAAATATCTTCAATCTTCTCTTCTTTCTTTCGGCCTGCCCCAGCTAGGCAATATTTTTAGCGACGATGAAAAAGAGTTAAAAAAAACTATTGACTGTGTTTATTCACTTCTTCAACAACGGCAAAAAGATTTGAGTTTTCGAGGACAGGTCCAGGACAGGATTCAAAGACTTGAAAGTGAAAAATCGATGTATCAACAAAAAATTGAAAGTTTGAATGATGAACTCAACTCTTCCAAGTCAGGAACAGGAAAAGTGGAAAATCGACTTAAACAGGAAATGGAAAAGTGGAAGAAAGAAAAAGAAAAAGTCATCAGTGAACGAGATGACTTGAAAAAAGAAGTCACTAAAATGATTGGAAAAGAAGGTAAAATGATTCATGATTCTAAAAAAAAAGATGCGGTTATTGAGAAGATGAAGGAACAACTTAGAAAGGCCCTTGGGGAAAAAGACGTTGTTTATTCAAATGGATTTGAAATGGTTGCCGTTTTGCATAGTTCAGGGCCTAAGATGACCACTTCTAACGGGGAAAAAGAATTCGTAAGCACCTTGGTTGAAGGTTACGACGAGAACCAGAACTATTTATTAAATGAAAACCAGGACCTTCGCTCTGCCCTTGAAACTATTCAAAAAGAACTTCACTTTTTGATGGAAGAAAGAAAAGAATACGTGATTAAAAACTTTAATAAAGTACCAAATGTTAATACTGTTGAACTTAACAAGCAAATATTTCAGGCTCCTTTTCAGTCAGTTAGTGAAGATTTGATGGAAACTTTCTTTGAAAATATTAGAAAATTCAAACAACTCTTTTCGATCACTGCGGAAATGTTTTAAGTATTAAGGAAATTTTAGAGGTTAGTTAACTAATTTCAAACTTGTGCAGGGTATCTGGAATAGACTTCGTTGTACTCTTGGCATTGAGCGCAGGGGATGCAAAAGCAGGAAATGCAACAGTCTAGGTCGGATGGAGTGATTTTTAAGATTTTTTGGATTTTTCGACGGTTTATCATTCGGCCTATTCCGCAGCAGCAGAGGACCCAACAAAAAGGAATGCACCTTCCACTATTAGAGACTCTATGAACTGCTTCAGCTTGCATACAACAGCAAATTGGATTTAATCCAGAAATGCACACGCCCAAATCATGAAAAACATCGAAGAACTTGATTTTCCACTTTTCAGACATTAATATTTTAGCCTAAGATAGATGATATTTCTATTCTAAATTTAAAAAACTTAGTTTTCAATATATTAATTTAATATTTAAACAATTTGCTTTGTGTATGATGGATTACCTGATTTTATTTCAATTGGAAAATTCTTACTATTCCATAATTACCAAACCTAGAGTGATTAAAGTTAAACTTGAGCTTGTCATACTTTAAGTTTATTTTTTTCAACTGAATCGAAATCACAAGTCGCCTAGCGCAATCCTTCCATTGTTTTATCCTTTACGATGTTGCTCCAGCTCCACATCACTTTGATCAAGAAATTTTATATAATAAACATGATAAAATCGGTAGCCCGGTTTTCAGAAACATAAGAAATTGAGCTCCAGATGTTTTATTTTCGTTAAATTCAAGTTTTTAAATGATTTATTTCAATTGATTATGCAATAGAAAATGAATTTCTTTCAAGTTTTATAAAATCCATGCCTTATCTCAAATATTCAATTGAAATTTCATGGCAACTCCAACATTTAAAGTTGTTGATATTTAAGAGTCAATCATTGACAATTATTTATTTTTCACTTCTCTATTACTTTTTGTGAAGAACATTTCAATGTTTCTTGGATAACTTAATTAAACATGGATCAAAATGTGAGTAAAAGATTAGCAAGTCACATAGACTCATCATCTCGAAAACGCTTAAACTTCGCCTTCAAAACCGCGATTTACTCCGGCTTTGTTCACTGTTCCCTAGAAACTTTCGAGAATGGTTTTTGTTCTAACCTAGTTTATAAATTCATTATCACATTTTGTTATTTACTCTTGATTGTTCAGTTCAAAGTGATTCAAAAAGGCTATTTCAACCCAAGGACTTTGTCATTTCTGATCGGAGAGACTTTTAACTTGAATTTACTATTTTGCTCGTATTTCTTATATCCAAACTACAATGTCAACTTCTCTCAGATGTCATGTTTCGTGATGATTTACTATCAAGGTTACCTCTGCCAAAATTTTACTTCCTGTATGCTGTTAAGTCTAAAACAAGCAGTTCTCTGGGTAGGGACAGGTCTTTACTTCAACAAGACTCAGCTGAATGACATGGTCCCATTCATCGCATCTTCCCTGTGGCTGTTCATCTTATCATGCCAAGCAACTTACTTCGAATACTTAAAAGAAGCTGATATAATGATTTCAAAGCAAAAAGTTAATGATGCAAATGCAAAGATATCTTCATTGTTAGAGACTCTCAAAGATTTCATTATTGTGGTTTCTAAAGATCAAAGAATTTTGTTTAAAAACCCTTCAGCTGACTCTTTTATGGGAAAAGAATCTTTGTTTGATATGCTTTCTTCATTTGAATATTCAAAAACCTTTGGGTTCGGCAAGGTTGAATATGAAAATGTTAATGATCATATAAGTCACTGTTTTACTTTTGAACTAGGCTCCTCGGTCAACTTCGGACTAATTCAAAAGAAAGACTATTTCATTGAATTAGAGGGAAAAATAATATCGTGGGATCAAGAACTGGCATTGATGATGGTTGGTAGAAATGTCAGTAAGTTGATTAACCTAGAAAAGGAGAACAGAGAAAATTCATACAAAACTGTTCTTATGAATACTGTATCTCATGAATTGCGTACTCCAACAAATGCATTGCTTACTCTTGGGACACTTGTACTGCAAAGTGATGAACTTTCTAGTAAAAATGAAGAAAGAATCAAGGTTATGATGGGATCATGTGCATTTCAGTTGTGTCTCATAAATGATTTGCTTGACTACGCTCAAATAATGGCCGGGTGTTTAAAAGTTTCCCAAATTCAATTTAACATCTATGGAATACTTTCAGAATGTTTTGGGTATATCGAGCCTCAACTTGGAACCCAAATCAGCCTTATCAAAATAGTCGAAGACGTCCCTGATTTAATTGTTACTGATCCAAATAGGCTCAAACAAATCCTTCTGAATTTATTAAGTAACGCAAGAAAGTTCACTGTAAAAGGACTAATCACTTTAAGAATTCAATACGAAAAGCCTTTTCTTAAGTTATCATGTTCTGATACTGGAATCGGAATCTCTGAAAATAAAATTTCATCACTTTTTCAGGCTTTTAGCAAATTGGAAGACTCACAAGGAATGAATCATCAAGGAGTCGGTCTTGGACTCGTTATTTCAAACATGCTTGTGAAAGCTTTAGGAGGAGAAGGTATTCAAGTCACTTCTAAGCCTGGATATGGTTCTAATTTCAAATTTTCTATCAAAGTAAGTGAAGTGGAAGTAAGCAGTTTAGAAGTGGCAAAAGAAGAACCGAATATAAAAATGCCGTTGATGCTTGTTAAAAGCTTGACAAGTAAAATAAAAGTTCTTCTGGTTGATGATGTTTATTTTAACATTATGGCTTACTTGGAAATTTTTAAATCAGAAGGAATAAACTGCAACTATGCTATGAATGGAGAACAAGCTATTGATATGATAAGGGAAAACGATTATTGTTGCATTTTGATGGACTGCGAAATGCCGATTTTAGATGGATGGGAAACGACAAAAAAACTTTACGAGTTAAAAGAAAATAAAGAAATCAAGTATTTACCACCGATAATAGGAGCTACAGCTTATTCAGATGAAGAAAGTATAAGAAGATG
>RSEH01000258.1:0-65681 GCA_006503475.1 Stentor roeselii
ATGTATTTGGTAACGATTATACAAGTAATCTTTCATCCAAGTATAACAAAAAGTGACCTAGAGCAGGAATTGTTAGTTAATAGTTAGTATAAACATTTCTTAGATTACTTAGTTCATTTAATATTCTTATTGAACACAGTTACAAAATTAATCTTCAATACAGAAATTATCTTTGAAACTCTTAAATACATTCATTATTTTAGACTTAAATCAAATATTTCACAAATTTTATCCCGAATACAGAAATTATCTCTAAGAACTCTTAAATCGATTCATTATTCTTTTTTCTGATAAAATTTAGATTTAAATCACTATTTACCCATAAAATTTATAAACTATTCAAAAAAATCTATAAATCTTGAGTTTCTGTTAATGATTTTAAGATCTTGAATTCAATATATATCAAAGAAAAAAATAATCAAAAGTTATTTGTGTTTGAAGAGAAAGTTACTTTCAACATTTTTAATAGTTAAATAATATAGACTTGCTAATTCGAATTATATAACAAAAATTTATCGAATGATAAGCAACTTTGAATATTAATTGACTGTTATTTAAATATATTATTAAAAGTTTACTAACGATAGCTTGAATCTTTCCCATTTCTTAAGTTTAAAATTATCAATAAGTAGAAATCTATCGTAACTTGAGTAAATTATTCAAATTGTAAACAAATTTTTATGTATATATGAAATAAAGTTGATATTTTTCGAATATTAATTAAAACTTTAGATTCAAGCATAAGAATATTTAGGAAGCCTTAATAATTCAAATAGATGATAAAAGTTTCCTTAACTGACCTTATGTAAATTCAGTGCCCAATCAATCCTGAAAAGAATCAAATTTTCTGTTTTTTGATAAATTAAACTTTATCGAAATTATAATAAATATGCAAAATCTGATGTCAGATTACAAGAAATTCAAATGCTCTTGTCAAAAAAAAATCATTTTACCTCAACAGCTCACAACCCACTTAAAAACACCTTCAATTCATCTTATAAAACTCCTCAAAACAAAACCAAAAAAACCAAAAAATCATAAAAAAGCTAAACAAAGGTGCAATTTTATAAAATCGTCTAATTTCGATTCAGATTTTTCTTTCCTTATCAAAACCTTGATTCTCTTCTTTTTTAAAAACTTTTCAAAAATCCTCTTTCCAAAACAAACTTACTTTAAACTATCTCTTAAAATCATTCAAATATTAAAAAAGCCCATTATCAAAGAGATAACAACTTTCAAACACCAAAAACAGCAAATCAAAACCAATTTCACTCATTTTTTACATAAAAAAATCGGACATCAGGTAACTTTGTATCTCTCAGAACATATTTTAATGAGTGGTGGAGCTGATGGAACAGTGCGACTATTCAACCCTCAAAACCTTGAACAGATCGCGTCTTTAAACTTCCATCAAGCAAGTATATATGATCTTGATATTTCTGGGAATTATGGACTTTCAGGTTCTCAAGATCAATCAATATGTTTGTGGAATATCAACAAACAAAAAATCAAAACAGTCTTCAAAGGACATCAAAAATGTATTCTTTCATTGAAGTTCTTCCATAATTCAAGACTTTTTGTGAGTGGGTCCCAAGATAAAACTGTTCGAATTTGGAATTCTTTTAAAAAATCACTTGTTTTTCTTATTCATTTAAACTTTTCAGTGAAATTTGTATCAATGAAGAATCAAGAATTTATTTTTGTTTGTGAAGATGGAAAAATTCAAAAGTTGACCAGTTCTAAGTCTCTTTCACGAACAACTCGTAGAGGAAAAGTCTGTTGCTGTAGACTAGTTGAAGAAATTGAGGCTCTTGTGATTGGGGATGAAGATGGATGGATTCAATTAATAAATTCAAAATCTCTTTGCTTATTTGATCGTTTAAAGGCTCATAATTCTAGAGTTAATTCAATTGGATTTTGTAAATACTCAAAAAATTTTGTTAGTTGTTCTGCCGATTGCTCTTTAAAACTATGGAGTTCAAATCCTTTTAAACTCTGAGAATCTTCAAAGGTTTTTATTATCCAGTAATTTGTGTTGAAATATTAAAAAATGAGATTTACTTGGGAACTGTTAAAATAGAAAAATTGAATATTCAGACGAATACAACAATAAACCAAACAAGTTTATCCAGTTATTTTCGTTTTTCTATTTCAATAAAACTTAAATTGATTGTTTCTGGTTATGATGAAGTTTGTTTAATGAGTTTAAAATCGTTGAAATATGTAAACTCGAAGTCTTTTAATTGCAAAGTTGTTAGTTTGTGCTTTGTTAAGTCAATGATTGTATGTGGATTAGAAAGAGGTGATATTTTGTTTATAGATTGTCCTTCTCTGAGGGTAAAAAGGAGATATTTATTTGAAAGATTGATGATTTATTTTATTCTACCATCAAATGATTTTAATGTTCTGGTTTATTCAACTCAAAATAAAACATTTTTTGTTGATTTGAAATCAATGAAAAGTTTACTGAGTCTTAATAATAGAATTTGTAATGGCAAGTTTACATCATCGAGTTTTGTGTTCGTAGATTATGATTTAAGTTTTTATATTGTTAAAAATTTTGAAAAATGCAGGAAAATAAATGGGATTAGAGATTTTTTGTTTGGATCTCAATTATATTTGTTTAAATGTGAGAATTATGTTCTTATTAAAGAAAGTAATTTTAATCTTATTTTGATAAATTTAGAACCTGAAAAATATGAAAGATTGAAAAGTTTGAATGAAGTAGTGAAGAAGGTAAACAAAAGAGACTTTTTGATGGAAAGAAGTAATTTGATTTTATCATCTCTTACTGGTTCCATGTTAATAAGCTGATATATTTTTTGTCTAATTTTCTTAAATATCAATCCATATATATGTTATTATCCCAGTCATTCAAGCTGCACAGTACTTCGTTTTCGAGAATCCTATTTAAGATTAATCATTAGTTCATAGATGCTATGATTAAAATTACATCTATTCTTTTGTTTAGAAAGTAACTTCTTGATAAGTGAAGCTACTTTAGATGTGAGTTTAATTTTTAAGTTATTAATACTGAGGTAAGTTTGATTCCTTGATTGATGTGAGTTTAATTTTTAAATTATTAATACTGAGGTAAGTTTGATTCCTTGATTGATGTGAGTTTAATTTTTAAATTATTAATAGTGAGTTTTTATTATAATTTTGAAATCAACACCTTTATATAGTAATAATCATTTTCCAATATGATCATTTTTCTTTAATTGACGAAACGAATGTGTTTATACTTAGAATTTTTTTTAAGGTTTAATCTTCCGGTAGCTAGACTACTAAGGAACATTTTCAAATCTAATTGAAATTAGTTATTTAATCAATTTGTATTATCCAGGGATAAATTTAATTGAAAAAGAAGAGATAACTAAATTAATTTATTTTTTGAGTTCATGATTTCTAGTATCTTGCAAAGCTGGGAATTGATCTCATTAATCTTTTTAGAGCTCTCATCAAATTTTTCATCTATTTTTTCAATCTTTTTAGTGTTTTCTTCAATCTTTTTAGTGTTCTCATTAAACTTTTCATCAATTTTCTCAATTTTTTTAGTGTTCTCATCAATTTTTTCATTCATCTTTTTATTAACCTGGTCGATCTGAATCCCTATTTCATCAATTCTGTTCTCTTGTCTTTGTTCTGAATACATTAATCTCCCTTGCCAATCTTCATTTTCTCCTCTATTATCAAATTGACTTTCAAGAAAGTGAACAAAATACCAATTATTCAACTGTTTGTTCCAAAAGAGAGCAGTTTGAACTTCTAATGCAAGAGAAATTCGTTCCTTATAATCAATCATATTTTTATCTAAAGAAAACTGATCATAGCTATCTCCAAGTATTGAAATAAGCATATTCAACATCAGAATTAAATTAAAAATAGTTGATAAAAATACGATAAAGAAAATGATTCCATGTTGACTTTCTATTCCAGTATCCCCTCCAACACTAAGAGCCCATGATTTTTTTAGAACATCAAAATAGTTTGAGTTGTCTTCTTTATCATTCAAGAGAATGATATATAAGAGTAATGAGAAAAAGAGGGTAGAGTAAATGAATATGATCAAAAAGTATTTGATATTATTCAATGACTGGAAGATTAAACGAATGTAGTGTCTAGTCCCGTTGAATATTCTAAATGAAGCTATTCCTCGGATCATCAAGAGTATAGCAAGAATCAAATCGGTATATAGTAAGTCGATTTTTAAAATTCTAAAAGTACTCCAAATAGGTGTCAAAATTAAGAGCATAGCATCAGCGATATTCCAAGGATTGAAGTAATATTTTTTGTAGTTAGATCTGATCTGTAAAACTTCCCAAATAAATATAAAGCAATAGGTTACCCAGAATGGAATCATATAATATAATGAGGTATTATGAATAAATGATAAGCCATAAAACACTATGTGAAACCAGATTAATATTGAATACGTAGCAACCCATTTATATACTGATATCCAATTATAATCTATGAAGTATTGTATCAGAGGATCGTCATAAATTTTTTTATTGGAACAATTCAATAAAACTTGAAGTGCTTCTATATTCTCTTGCGAATAAGGTTGAATTGGTAATGGTATTGCAGTATGCTTCAAGACGCTACTAATCATTTTAAGATTTTCATTAAATTTTTTATTGAATTTTTCTTTGAATTCTTCAAATCTAGGATTTAAAGTTTGCTTGATAAAATAAATAGGTAGATTTGCTGACATAGGTACTTCCAACTTATTTCTTGCCTCCAAAACTATTTTAGATAAATAATTTGGTATATTTATAGATGAAGTTTCTATGATCAAAAAAAAGTCATTTCTTGTTGAGTGTAAACTGCTTATTAGCTTGTATTTATCTTTCTCATCAAGATCAATCAAATACAACAACACAATTTCAAAGCAATCTATCTGTTTATTTATAATTGCATAGTAAAGAGGAGATTTCCCAAATACATCAGCCATAATTATTACTTTTACTTCAGTTTCGTTAATAAGTAATTTTTTAAGTGATTTTGAATCACCATGAATACAAATAAAATGAACAATAGTATATTTGTATTCAGAAATCAAAACATTGCAGTTTTTTTGTAACAGTTTTGTGTAGTTATTAAATTTTACTGCTTCCAATGAAAAGTAATATGTAGCTCCTTCATAGCAAAAATGGTCACTTACTGAGTATGGTCTGAAAATACCATCTGAAGGAACAACTTTAGAGTCAATATCTATTATAGTGTTGTTTATATTTTGATAGCTTAGAAGATCTTTATATATCTTATTCTGAATTAGAGGTTTATCTAAGATAAATGTAACTCTTACTGAATTGATTACAAGTGTCAGCTCTAGATTTTCATATTTTTCTATTTGAAAATATTGTAGCTTGTCGTTTGAGCAATATATTTCAAAACCATTAAATCTGTGAACAATTGTATAATTACCATTTTTATTTATATTTTGTTTTTTTTGCTGATCACGTAAAACCTCTAATTTGGTTTTTTCTTCTACTTGCTCAACAAATATAAAAGACTCTTGCTCTGTAAATGGAAAATTCATTTGATCGTTTTTAGTATAGGTATCTGTAATATCATTATCACCGTTAAATACCTTTTGCTTTTCTTCAATTATATGATTTATTTGGTCTTTATTTTTATAAATTTCTGAAAGTTTCCAAATCTTGATAACTCCTTCATTAAGTCCAACAGCGAAAACTTGATCTATCCTTGAAAAGCGAACACATTGAACATGGCTTGAATACACTTTACTAAAGAGTAAAGTCTTCTGATTAATATCCCAAACTTTGAAGGTTTTATCTAAAGAGCCTGAGATCAATAGAGCTCCATCTTTAGATATTGATACTGAAGTGATTTCTTTAGAATGATCTGTGAATGTAGCTAAAGAATATTGGCTTTCAATACTCCAGACTCTTACTGTGCTGTCAGATGATCCTGAAGCAAATAAATTTCGAAAAGTTGAAAAACTTATCGAATTTACGGAATTGAAGTGTTCATCAAATTGAAATTTTAATAGTCCTTCTTGCACACTCCATATTTTAATGCCTCCATCAAGTGAACCAGAAGCTAGAAGTTCATCATAAAATGAAAAGCACAAAGATTTGACTGAGGATTGATGCCCTTCTAGTTGGTAATCTATACTCATTTCTTCAAGTTTCCATAAAGTAATAATTGAATCTTCAGAACCTGAAGCAAAATATATTCCTGAATTACTGAAACAAGTTGAAGTTACCTGGTTTTGATATTGAATATGTTGATATTCTTTATTTTCTTGAATATCGAATAGCGTTATATCATGTTTGGATAGCCCAAATGCAATTATTTTCCCATCATTTGAGAAGCTAGTGGATTCAGGGTAGCCTTCTAGATCACAAAAGAAATTGATAGTTTCAAGTTTGGATATTCTTATCGAATTTTTTAATGAATTTCCTGATGTAAATAGATCTAAATTTGAAGAAAAACAGATAGAAAAATTATTTTCTTGTTTCGCTTCCAAAATGTCAAAGTATCTCAAAGAGTCTGAATGCCCGGTAAATTCTTCTCGTTGTTCTTTTAAACTCCATACTTTTACTGTATAGTCTCCAGACCCAGAAGCTAAAAAGTTCCCATCAGTTGAGAAAGAAACAGAATAAACACTCTTCAAATGGTTTCCTGTGAATTGTTCTCGTTTTTCTATCAAATTCCATACTTTAACTGTATTATCTGCAGATGCTGAAGCTACAAAATTTCCATCAGATGAGAGGCAAACAGAATAAATGCTTCCTAAATGGTTTCCAGAAAATTCTTCTCTTTTTTCTTTTACATTCCACACTTTTACTGTGTTGTCGTTAGATCCTGAAGCTACAAAATTGCCATCAAATGAGAAAAAAACAGAATAAACACGCCCTGAATGGTTCCCAGTAAACTCTTCTCGATTTTCTTTTAAATTCCATATTTTTACTGTCTTGTCATCAGATCCTGAAGCTATGAAATTCCCATCGCATGAGAAACAAACAGATCTCACATTGGCAGAATGGTTTCCTGTAAATTTTTCTTCTTTTGATTGTAAATTCAATACTTTTACTGTATTGTCTTCGGATCCTGAAGCTACAAAATTACCGTCGAATGAGAAACAAACTGAATATACAAATTTAGAGTGGCTTCCAGAATATTCTTCTTGTTTCGTTTTTAAATTCCATACTTTAACTGTATTATCATTAGATCCTGATGCTACAAAATTCCCATCAGATGAGAAACAAACAGAATTCACATAATTTATATGGTACCCAGTAAATACTTCTTGTTTGTCTTTAAAATTCCAAACCTTTACTGTGTAATCAAATGATCCTGAAGCTACTAAATTTCCATCAGGCGAGAAACAAACAGAACAGACGGCACCTGAATGTTCTCCAGTAAACTCTTCTCGTTTTTCTTTTACATTCCATACTTTTAATGTCTTATCGTCAGATCCTGAAGCTACAAATTTCCAATCAGACGAAAAACAAACACATAAAACACTCCCTGAATGATTTCCAGTGAGATTTTCTCTTTTTTCTTTTAAATTCCATACTTTTACTGCTTTATCGTAAGATCCTAAGGCTAAAAAATTCCAATCATATGAGAAACAAGCAGATCTTATAGAAGATGAATGGTTTATCGTAAATTCTTCTCGTTTTTCTTGTATATTCCATACTTTTACTGTATTATCGTCAGATCCTGAAGCTACAAAATTTACATCAGATGAGAAACAAACAAAATAAACACTTCCTAAATGGTTTCCTGTAAAATCTTCTCGTTTTTCTTTTATATTCCATACTTTTACTGTCTTGTCTCCAGATCCTGAAGCTACAAATTTTCCATCTGATGAGAAACAAACAGAGTTCACATATTTTGAGTGGTTTCCAGTGAACTCTTCTCGTTTTTCTTTCAAATTCCATACTTTTACTCTCTTGTCTATAGATCCGGATGCTGCGAAACTCCCATCAAATGAGAAACAAACAGAAAGAATACCTGATGAATGGTTTCCTTTAAATTCTTCTCTTTTTTCTTTTAAATTCCACACTTTTATTGTTTGGTCGTCAGATCCTGAAGCTGCGAAATTTCCATCAGATGAGATGCAAACAGATCTCACACAATTGAAATGACTTCCAGAAAATTCTTCTCGTTTTTCTTTTACATTCCATAGTTTTAATGTTTTGTCTCCAGATCCTGAAGCTACAAAATTTCCATCAGGTGAGAAAAAAACAGAATAAACGCGATCTAAATGGTTACCAGAAAATTCTTGTCGTTTTTCTTTTAAATTCCATACTTTGACTGTCTTGTCGTTAGATGCTGAAGCTACAAAATTGCTATCATATGAAAAACAAACAGAATTAACAATATCTGAATGGTTTCCAGTAAACTCTTCTCTTTTTTCTTTTACGTTCCATACTTTTACTGTTTTGTCATCAGATCCTGAAGCTACAAAATTCCCATCTGATGAGATACAAACAGAATTAACACTCCCTGAATGGTTTCCAATAAAATCTTCTGGTTTTTCTTTAAAATTCCATACTTTTGCTGTCTTATCTCCAGAACATGAAGCGATAAAATTTCCATCAGATGAGAAACAAACAGATTGGACATAATTTGAATGGTTTCCTGTAAATTGTTCTCGTTTTTCTTTAAAATTCCACACTTTGACTGTCTTATCATCAGATGCTGAAGCTACAAAATTTCCATCTGATGAGAAACAAACAAAATTAACAATATCTAAATGGTTTCCAGTAAAATCTTCTCGCTTTTCTTTTAAATTCCATACTTTAAATGTCTTGTCATCAGATCCTGAAGCTACAAAATTTCCATCATATGAGAAGCAAACAGAATTGACAGGACCTTTATGGTTCCCATTAAATTCTTCCTTTTTTTCTCTTAAATTCCATACTTTAACTGTTTCGTCGTCAGATCCTGAAGCTACAAAATTTCCATCAGATGAGAAACAAACAGATCTCACATATTCTGAATGGTTTCCAGTGAACTCTTCTCTTTTTTCTTTTATATTCCATACTTTTACTGTTTCGTCGTCAGATCCTGAAGCTACAAAATTTCCATCTGATGAGAAACAGACAAAATTAACAATTTCTGAATGGTTTCCGGTAAAATCTTCTCGTTTTTCTTTTATATTCCATACTTTGACTGTATTGTCGTCAGATCCTGAAGCTACAAAATTTCCATCAGGTGAGAAACAAACAGAATTGACTGGGCCTTTATGTTCTTCGTTAAATTCTTCTCGATTTTCTTTTAAATTCCATACTTTGACTCTTTTGTCCATGGATCCTGAAGCTATGAAATTCCCATTAGATGAAAAACAAACAGATAAAACACTCTCTAAATGGTTTCCAGTTAATTCTAAACGATCCTCAATAAGGTTCCAGACTCTCAAAACTTTATCATCTGATCCAGTAGCAACAAATCTTCCACAATTAGAGAATGATACCGAATTAACATTTGCACCATGCTGAAATTCGACATACGGGATCGCTCTGATCTCAGATATCTTTCTCTTTATGCAATAGTTAAGGTACTCGCTAAGCTTCGTTGATGTTGCTTTCTGCGATAAACTTGAAGTATTAATGCTCTTGACTGAATCTCCAGGTACTACCTTGCCTACAGCGCTTGCACCATATTGAGGTCCAAAATAACTCATTTATAAGGAAATATCTAGAATTAAACTAACTAAAGAAGTTTTATATAAGAGAAAAATATTCATAGAATTTATATGTTTCATGTAATGTTTAATTTCCCTTTATGTAGAAACTTAAATTTAAAAATTCCAAGAAATTTTCTTTCAATAGAGATTCAAATCTTCTTAAATTTCTCAAGAATTTGATTGAAGAAGGATTTTAATAGAAACTCTTGATTTTTTACACAATATCTTGAAATATTTTCAGGAATGAATTGAAATTTCTGAAGATCTGTATTTGAGTTGGTTTTATATGAGTAAGTATTTTTATTTTAGTTACTTTTTCTTGAAAGTCTTGAGTGAAAGAGCAAGGCTTATGAAAGTGTATTTGAAAAAATCCAAATATTTTAGAAAATATTATTATAACTTATTGATATATATGCAAGATTTAAGAGAACGGTAAATATTAAAAGGTTTTTATATTATTTGTGTTGATTTTTATCATAAGTGCTGTGTAGACCCATTTTTAGTGAAAACTGCTCAACACTGACTGAATCATTTGTGTGGAAGTGAAGCTTAATTAAGTAATAAATGCTTCAGCCTGCAAGAAGATTTGAAAGATCAGTACCCTGTTATTTTCGCTTCACACTTATTTCCTCGAAACCGCCGGCGACAAATGAAAGAAAAAATGATTCCCTTTCAAGACCTGTCCATTTTTCAAGTTTTCTGAAAGAGTGACTTTTCGACTTGTGATACCCGGATTGGCTACGACTGTCATTGAGATATCTAAAGCGCCCTTCACAGTTTATCTTTAATTCCATGAAGTCTTCTGACTGGAAAACTTTTGGTCTTGCCTTAATCTTTAAAAGGCAGATCATTTTCGTGAATTTTCAACAAATTCACGATCTTTGAAGAATTTTCAAACTTTTTTCAAGTTAAATTACTAAAATCCTCGAGATTATTTTTCGAATATCTTGACATTTAGTAAATATATCCGTAATACATCATCACTCAGCAAAGCGCAAAGCGATGCCGGTGAATAACCTCTGATGAAATTAATCTGAACAACTTCCGGGTAATTTTTCTCTACCTTGTTGAAAGAGCAAAAAGATGTTTTTGCATCTAAAAAGTTTACGAAATGATGAAATGTAAGACAGTGAAAAAAATGATTAAGGCTTTTTGAGTTGCTTATTTCTGGTTGATCCGGTGAAGAGAGATTTAAACGCTTCAAAGCAGCTGGTCCACTCTGCGTATTTCTGAAAGACGCCGTGAAACCACCTGTGAAGTAATAAAAAAGTACAGAAAAGATTGCAAGGGCTGTGATGCCTGTATTTTCGAATAGATTGAAGATGGACAGTACTTGTAAGTGTGAACCATGTCTTCTTGAAGTTCAGGGAAACTTTGGTCTTATCCACAAAATATGTCATAAGCCTCATTGATATGAAAGGGTTCATGTCAAAGTTAAAATGAATCTCCAGAATTTCAAGGCTTAATTAGAGAAAATATATGAAAAGCTTTTGAATTTAACACTTAATATACAGAACTATACTTTGCTTAGGTAACATCTAACTTGAAAGTCGAGTATAAATGATGATTGACTATCAGTGATTACAAATTCTGAAATAAATGTAAATTTTTAAGTTTTATATATATTTCAGTAATTTTTATTGATATAAATGACAAAAATACTCCACAGTAATCGATAGTTTCTTTTAGGAGAAATTATTAATTTATTAAAGTTTAAAAAAAGAAAACTTTGGCTTCGACTTGAATAAAAAAAAGATTATGAATCCTTGACGAAAAAGATTGAAGAAAATATTGTGAAGAGACTATTATTAATCTGAATATTGAATCAGGCTTTAAAAAAAATACAAGAATATGAGAATCACCTCATATTATTTAATTTTGAAGCGAAATTGATCTGCTTTCGATATTGAAAATTTTACCAGGTATTTGAAAGTTAAAAAAATGAAAATGAGAATTTAAAGACTGGAGTATTGAGGCTGGCTTTGCTTTAGTAGGTTAATTCATGAATTCATTAAAAAGTTGTTTAGATATGTGATTAGAGACTAAAATTATATCTTAGAATTAGTAATATTTCTTAGTTTAACTCAATTTGATAATAATAGAAATATTCAATTTATCTTATTATTAAACTTCTAAATTTTACTTATGGAGACCTTTTAGAATCAATTTAACAAGAGTTGTGTTATGTAAAGCTTCCTTTACCATACTGATTGTTTAAAATACTTATAATTCAACTAATTACTTGATAAAAGATTCTCATCTGCATATATCTGATAATAATAAAATATCTCATTTATCTTCAACTTTTTATGAAAATTACTCAGAACTTTAGAACACTCATTCCAGGACCCGATCATTATAAAACCAGGAAAAATAGCAAATAAGCCAGAATTTATATCTGGGTGAAGAATTTTTGAATGAAAAGTGATTTTTGGTGTTTAGATGGATAGTCTTTTCGAAGTTCAAAATAAATCTCGATTAAACCACTTTCATAAAAACTTGATTTAAGACCATGAAGAACCAGTTTCTAGTAAAAAGGAATTTCATTCACTTGTTTGATGGGATCAATAAATTCAAATTTATTGCCAGTGATTTCACTGAACTCTTTTAATAATCTTTTACAGGATTATTTGTTTTGGATCAATTTGTACTTGAAATCAATACAGCGAACCTGAAGATTATTTATAATAAAACATTAAATCTTATCTTTAAATACTATTTTTAGTTTTAGGATTCCTACCATAACCAATTTACTCCATCTAGAATTGATGCGAAGTTTTCGTCCATCAATGACATATCAGCTGCGTCTTTAGCGAATTAACTTCCGACGATTGCCATTGCGATGTCAGCTTTTATACCTGGACTATCATTGACACCTCTGAAATTTTCGATTTGTTTTAAAAATGATTAATTTCTTGCTTTTACCTCGAATTTTTACGTTTATTATTTAAAGTTCTGAAGAGGTATATTTAAATCAACATTACTTTTAGATAAAGAGTCTAGATAAGATATATTCGTTTATTTTCTCCTTATTAATCTAAATCGTTTGAATTTAAACAAGCATATGCAAAGAATATAATCAAATATATCATATTACTAGGAAAGTATTTTAAAAATGCTTAAAGTTGGTCTATTTAAATATATTTGAGAGTTTAATAATATAAATATGGAAAGTCTGACGTCAGATTCAAGAAAATATAATTGCATTTGTCAAATATATCTTATTCCAGCTAAAGATTTAAAAGAACACTTAAGGAAGCCTTTAAATCATAAAGTTGTCCCTAATCAAATCAATTTGGTTTTGGAATTATATATCATATAAAGCTCTCGACTATGTAATTCTTTTTCATATAAATTCAAAATCATGTAAAAATCAAGATTCAATTGAAATTCCTAATTCATTTGACATAAAAACGAAAACTAATCAATCAAATATCTCTTCTTAAATAATGAATAGACTTAACAGACAAGTATTAAAAGAAATTTCAGTATTTAAACTTTTAAAACGTAAAATTAATTTGAATTTTAATCAATTCTTTAAAAATCGAATTCAAAGCATTTATTCACTTTGTCTTTCTCAAGATAAGAAAGTTCTCATCATTGTAGGGTATGATGGAAAAGTCAGTTCTGGGACCCAATAGAACTTTATCAAAATGCATGTCTTTCATATCACAAGTCATATATTTGGGCTCTTGATATTGATTCATCATCAAAATATGCACTTTCCGGTAGTGGCGACTGCTCAATTTGTTTATGGAATATTAAAAAAAATCAAAACAATCTTTAAGGGCTATAAAGAGCATGTCAATGCCATAAAGTTTAAAGGTCCAAATATTTTTGTCAGTGGATCAGATGACAAAACCATCAGAATATGGAGAATTTATACACCTTCACTAATTCGTGAGATCTCAGCAGATTCATTAATAAAATTCATTTCATTCGAATACAAAACTCAATTATTAGTTGTTGTGTATGAAGATGGATGCATTCAAAACATTAATCCAAACAAGCGATATCCTTTGAAAAAAACTTACTTTAAAACAGGTGTTATTTGCAGTATTTTAGCTGAAGAACTTCAGATCCTGGTAACTGGACATAAAAATGGATTAGTGCAGTTTATATATTCAAAAACTCTTCGTTTGTTGAAAAGTTCAAAACTTCACTCTGATAAGGTAAATTTAATTGATTTTTGTGGAAACGCTCAAATAATTGCAACGTGCTCAGATGATTTTCAATAAAACTATGGTGTTCAAATTCTTTTCAAGTTAAAAAATCGTTTGATCACTTTCGCAATAAAATCATAAGTGTTCAAATTTCGAATAATAGCCTTTACTTCGGAGGGCATGATTGTCAGATCGGAATGCTTAATTTTAATGATTTAACAACGAATACAACTGAAATAAAAAAATTGATCAAAATTGTTTTTGTGTATCAATTAAATTGAATTTGATTGTTTATGGATATGATAAAATTTACTTCTTTAGTTTGAAATCATTGAACGATATAAAATCGATAAACTTTGGTTGTGAAATCAAAAGTTTATGTCTTTTGAAGTCGATATTAGTATGCGAAACTATTAAAGGTGATATTTTGGTTGTTGATTATTGTAATCAAGAAATAAAGAGCAGGTATTATTTTGGAAATTCTATCATTTATTTTGTTTGTTTATCAAGAGATTTGAAAATTCTGTGTTTTTCCACTCAAAATAAATCAAAAATGATTAAATTGAGGTCATCTAAAGGTTTATTAGACTTACCGCATAGAATAGTTTCAGGTAAGTTTTCATCGAATTGTTTTGTGTTTTTAGATTTGAATTGTGATGTTTTTGTTTATGATAAGTCTGGTAAATTATTGAAAATAGGAAGATATTATGGCATTCAATTTTATTTTTGTAAGGATTTGAATTTTATATTGTTTAAAGATTTTCTTTCAAGATATTCTTTGATAGATTTGAGTGATGGAAGAATGACTGGAACTAGTGAAAGGCTGAGTGAAATCTTTAAAAACAAAAAAAATCTCAGAATTTGCAAAGAATCATTGATTTTATCATCTTTTAGATTTAATTACTATCTTAACTAATATAAAACCAATAGGCAATAATCAACCCTTCTCATATTAATTTCTTTTACTTAAGTTAATAATCTATTATAATTCCTAGGGACTACTATATAACCTCATGGAAATACTTATAAGTAGTTGATCAATTTATCATCAGAAGTTTGATTGTTATAATAAAGATAAAACCCTGATTATCATATTATCAAATAATTGAATTAATGAACTCTGATATAAGAAGTATTTTTACTTTGTAATTAATAAATAACCACTTTAAACAAATTTATTCAAGTATTTTGTAGAATTTCTTTCAATTACCTTTTTAAACTATAAAGAATATATATTAAAAAATACTAGGAAAAAATAGTTGAAATCCTTATGATTGTCTATTAAATTAAGAGCTGTGCTATAACTTTAAATAAAGATAAATTGCTCTTTAAAAAGTAAGAAACGACTACCGATTTAAATTTGATTCTTTATTCCTATATAAATAATTTTGAATAGCAGCTTATGCTTAATAATTATTTTATAAATTTCATCTACCCTGTATATTCTAAAATATAGAACATTATAAAATGGCCGAAGAAGATAAACAAAAAATTTTCAAAGCTTCTGAAGATAAAAGTCTTAAAGACCTTATTTTAACAGCAGAATCCGAAGTGACTAATAAAATCAGTAGATTCCCTTCACTATTAAATTCTTCACAAACAAATAATCAATCCTTTTTCCAAGAAATAGATACCAAGATAGCACAAAAATTGAAAAAAGGTATCAAGCTTACCAATAATTTAAATACAATTACCCCTATTGCAATTTCAATAAACTATAAATATATTGCAAGAGTTTCTAATTCCAATTCAATTTTTATTTGGAAACTGAAATATCTAAAAAAACATTTCAAATTTCAAGGTCATTCCTCTTGTATTAATGCCTTATGCTTCTCTCAAGATTCAAGGTTGATTGCAAGTGCAGGTGATGACCGTTTAGTAAAAGTTTGGAATATTAAAGATAAGTGCCAAGAAGCTATTATTTACATTCACTTCTTTACTGTAGACTATGTTCTTTTCGCGAATGATCAAAAATTTCTTGCAAGTGCAGGAGATTTGAGCATAAATATACTGAACTATGGAGAAAACTTCGATAGTTTTACCTTAGGTAGTCATGATATGAAAGTAAAATCTATCGCAATCTCACCAGACTCCAATTTTTTAGCAAGTTGTTCAAAAGACTGCATTCGGATGTGGAATCTTCATGAAAAAAGAGAATTTTATAATTTTCAAGCTATTTCTATTTTCCTTTTATTTCATCCAATTCAAAAATTTTTAATATCAAGTTCCAACACTTCTAAAATCGTGATCTGGAACTTGGAAACTAAAAGAACAGAAGAAATTTTAAATGGGCATAATGGTTCTGTGAATTTTATCAGTTTTTCAAATGACGGTGACTTAATGCTTAGCAGTTCAGTTGATAAATGTATCAAGATATGGGATTTCATGACCTTTAGTGAAAAATTCAACTTTTACTTCAAGTCATCAACAATTTCATGTGCACTTTTTTTACCAAATAATTTATCAATAGTGTCTGTGACAAGAAATAGCATTATCCGAGTTTGGGACTTTAATGATAAAACAGAACTTTATTGTCTAAATGGACACAAGGCTGAAGTCAATGCAATCAGTTGCTATCCTGATGGACAGTATATTGCGAGTTGTTCATCAGACTGCACCATTAGACTCTGGAATTTAAAAGAAAAAGTAAAAGAATTTTTGTTTCCTATTCAAAAATCAGATGTTCTTACTGTTAACTTTTCAAAAAATGGGAAACTCATTGCATGGGGATCTGGAAATACTTTGAATGTTTGGAGTTTAAGCGCGATGAAAGAAAAGTTGAAAATTAAAGGAAAATTTCATTTAATAACATCAGTTGTATTCTCACCTAACTCAAATTATATTGCAAGTTCAGGAGACACTACCATTAAAATTTTTAACGTTCAAAGGAAAGAAGAAGAATTTCTGCTTCAAGGCCATTTAAAATCAGTGAACTCCCTTTGTTTTAGTCCTGAAGGTAAATTATTGGCAAGTGGTTCGAATGATAAAACTATTAGAATTTGGAATTTTGAAGAAAGAAATTTAGAATTTATTCTCTTAGGACATTTAAATCCTGTGAATTCAGTTAATTTTAATGCAAATGGAGACTTTCTTGCTAGTGCCTCTGATGATACTACAATCAAAATATGGAACTTGACTGAAAGAAGGCAAGAATTTTCACTTAAAGGCCATTCTAAACCAGTGAAAACTGTTTGTTTTTCTCAAAATAACAAGTTAATAGCAAGTGGTTCAGTTGACTCCAAAATAAAAGTTTGGAATTTTGAAAAAAAAATAGAAATTTTCACATTTTCCAGTCATTTTTCATCAGTTTTATGTGTTTGTGTTTCACAGGACAGTAAGTATCTTTACTCTGGGTCAGAAGACAAAACGATAAAGGTCTGGGATATAGAAGAACCAAATGAAGATATCAATTTTTGTACCCATTCAAAAAGAGTGACTTCACTAAACTTTTCCCCTGATAACCTGCTAATCCTAAGCGGGTCTGAAGATTCAACTATTAAACTTTGGAATCTGAATAATAATGAATTAGAAACATCTTTCAATAATCATTCAGATACTATAAATTTTGTTATCTTTTCTCCTGATGGATCTTTGATTGCAAGTTGCTCAGATGATTGTAAAGTTTTAATCTGGAATGTTAATAAGAAAAAATTAGATTTTGAACTTTTTGATCATAAGGGTCCAGTTAACTGTATAAGTTTTTCACCAGATAGTTTATTTATTGCAGATTGTTCAGATGATACTACATTAAACATTTGGGAATTAAAAACTAGAAAAGTAAAAACTTCTTTCAAGGGTCATTTATTGAGTATCACATGCATTTCGTATTCTTCTGACGGCAGGTTCATTGCGAGTGGCTCATACGATAATACTTTAAAATTATGGAATATTCAATCATCAGAGTTGGAATTTACATTCATTGGCCATTCATCTTTTGTAAATACTCTTTGTTTTTTACCAAACGAAAAGTATATCATCTCTGGTTCACGTGATAAAAAGTTAAAAGTATGGAGTTTGAAAACTCGAAAAGAAAAATTTACTCTTGAAGGTCATTCAAAGTCAGTTAAATCTGTTTGTGTATCTTTTGATGGATGTTTTATTGTAAGTGGTTCAGCAGATAAGTTGATAAAAGTTTGGAATTTCTATGAAAGAAAGGAAGTGTTTTCAATTAACGCGCATTCAAATTCAGTTAAAACTGTCTGCATATCTCCTGATGGCAGTACAATCGCTAGTGCATCAACTGACTCTAAAGTAAAACTCTGGAAATTCAACCTATATAAAAAATCCATAAATGAAAACCCGAAATGTTCTTTAAAACAAGGGAAATTTACACCATTTAAAATCCAATTAGGTCGAAAAGTTCTTTCAATTGCCTCTGAAATGCAAGAGAAACTATTTTATCCTATTATAAAGAACTCTACAAAAATACTGGAATATTCTGATTTGATTAAAATTCTCTCTACAGCTAACAAAATATATGAAAAATCAAAAAGAAAATTAGGAGCGTTGTCTGAGTCTTTTTGGATAAAGAATAAATCAGAAGATTTCAGCATAAATGAAGGACTTTCTGCAGTGATTTTAAATCTTGCTAAAAATCTTTTAGAAATTTACAAAATTTCTTTAGTTCATGAATCTTTTCAAGGTAAAAAGAACTTTAACTTGATCAAGATTTTAACAAACTGCATAAACAGCAGGAAGTTGATTCCTTTTTATATAACAGGACTTGTCCTATTCACAAACTTTCAAGATTACAACGCATTTGAAAACGAAATAGATTTTTGGAGCAGTTTTACTTATTCCAAAACTACCAGAATGAATGAAAAGGAATATGCAAGATCATTTCTTTTAAACATTCTTAATACTTCATATTTACAAAATTTTTATCTAGAAATAATAAAACCATTCACTGATCTTGAAAAAGTGATTTCTGATGCAATTAACAGAACTTTTATTGTAACTAGTGGATTAAAAGAGTATGGTGTTGATGGCTTAACAACATATGAACTCTTCATTTTTATACGGAAACTTGGTAATGACCCAGAACAAGAAAAGTTCTCAACTTTTTACGTTTTCTTGCATGAACTATGCCATTTCTGTCGAAGGTATTTTTGCCAATCAAGAAGAGATTCACTAGAATGCCGTAGTCAAGTTACTAATTTTAATTCGGAGAAGGTTGAAGATTATGGATATATCTTCGAGTTTAAAATTTTTGGATCTCCTCAAAGGTTCATTAATCCAGAAGCTGGAGATTATTTGTTTGCCAAAAGTGGAATATCTGAAGAAGAACAGATTCAGTTTTATGAGGAAAGAACTCTTGAAGATTTTCAAAAAGGCTTTCTGGATAAAAATAAAACGAAAGATGTACATGCTGTTGAGTTATTTCGAAGAAGGGAGAATCTTCCTCCGGGCTATGTTAGTTTTTTGGGATGTGGCTTTAGAAGACGTTGATAATTAAGATTAAAAATATATTGGGTTTTAGTATATAGTAATTTATAAATAAATTGATTAAAGTAGTAATATTGCTAAGAAACTTCAAGGAAATCTTTTATTCTAGTATTCGAAAGCTTCAATAAGTTATATTCATGTAAAAAACAAATAAACCTCAGTATTCCCAAATGTCTTATAGTAAATTCTACTCATTTTTCTTTTATTATCTTTATGATTGTAAATTAAGCTATTCTTTGAACTCTCGCTGATCATGCTTATAAGCGAGATAGTATCTTAAATATAGCAAATGGTAAACTTTCGAAACCAGCCCAATTGAATTTCGTTGCAGATCGATGATCCTCATTTTTTAGCCAGAAAACCTCATAAATATTGGAAATTAAAGAGTAAATAGAATATAAATAAAAACAATTATTTGAATCAGTAATCAAAGAGTTAAAAGAATCAGTAATTAAAGCTGTTTACTTGAGTTTTCAGTGAAAAGAGTTAGGAAAATGGGATTTTGAAATAATTTCAGTGGGGATTAAATTTAATCGTTTAAGAGAATTTCAACTAAAGAAAATTTGGTGTGAAGAATAAAATGTTTGTTAAATTATAATTGTTTATCTTTATTGTTGTTTCAAGGAATAAAGAATTTTTTTCAAATAAGATAATCATTTATAGTTTCATAAGATTGATTTGATTCGAATTAACTTGGATATTTCAAAAAAATAACTAATCGAACTGTTTACCCTTTTAAATTAAATGATCAACTAAATCATATATCATTTTTTAATCTATATCGATTTTCATTACTTTAGGAAAATTAAGCTACCTCTCTGCTCATGTATCAAAGTCAACCAAATCGATAGATTTCTGAAAATTAATAAATTTTCATTCATTTTTTCCAAAATCAGAAAAGCCATAAAGGATTCTTATCCTCTGTATTATTCATATATAAAATAATATCTTGAATTCGAACAGAGAGTTGCTAGTAACTATTTTGTGTTAGCATTTCTAACTTCGCGCGAAATCACAATACATTAATAAAAACTAAACAGTGTTATTATGATTGTCCAAAGAAATGGAATTTATGCTCATTTTTAATTTGTATGAAAAGTTTCA
The DNA here is from genome assembly GCA_006503475.1 of Stentor roeselii. Classification (NCBI taxonomy): domain Eukaryota; phylum Ciliophora; class Heterotrichea; order Heterotrichida; family Stentoridae; genus Stentor; species Stentor roeselii. The sequence continues at coordinate 20,383 of RSEH01000258.1, forward strand.
CAACATTTTCAGTACTGCACAAATCTTATTAAGGTATTATTAATGTCTGTAAGGTTAAGAAATAAAAAATAGCACTTGTAAGCATGTACAATACATAAAATATTATAATTATAAAAAAATTCAAAGAGTTACCCAAAATTATGTCTTGAATTCAAATTTGATACAATGTAACTCAATTGTGGAAAAAATTTGTATTATAAGGTTTGAATGCTTTATTATCAAAAACTATTTTTCTGCAAATCATGAGTATTCAATGAATATTTCATCAGCTTTAGTTTTTCTAAAACTTATGGAAGCTCCTTCAAAATAAACTGATTGAAGTTTAAATAAATGAAAAATCTTTAACTTTGAAACCTCAAGTAGTTCAACTCTTAAATTAAAAAATACTCAGGAAATTATATCATTTATATCATTTCTTTTAGAATATTTCAAAAGTCTATTACTTATCAGAATAACTTCCTGTCGAAACTTCTGATAGGCTTTATTTGATTGACAGAAGATAAAAACGAGAAAAGAACTGAATGAAATATAGCTTCTGTTAAAGAAATAGGTACTCGAGGAATTTCTTCTGAACATGCTGTTGGACTACTGTTTCAATTTAAGATCCTATATGTCTTTACTTTACCAAAATCAGAAATATTTCATATGCTTTATTTTTAGACTTTGAACTCAACCTGATTCTAGAAAATTTTCTTAATAATCAAACATCAGGATAAAATTTCAAAAATATTCCTAATTATGTAAGATATTAAAAAAGTTTAATAAATCTATACTGAATATTTCCATAAAACTTTGATTTATATTCTTTATCAAGGTTCCGCTATAATAAAATCCCCTAAACCTTCGAAAATCATCTTTTCCCTAAAGCAGCATATCATAATCTCCCTTCTAAATATCCTTTTAAAATCAACTCTCCAAATATTCACATCAAACCATAATGGTCTATAAATGGGTGCCTCAGAGACCAAATCCTCAACCTCGACTCCTCTAGTTCAAGGACATCCAAAGGAGCAATTTCCATGGCTTCAAGATCTTTACCATCAAATCCCAGCAGCAGACTACGACTGTCAAGGTCTGAACTCCGCCTTCATAACCGAGTACCTGAAAATAAACCCTGGCGACATAATCGTCACTTCCATCGGCGAGCAAAGTTTAGGAAAGTCTTATCTTCTAAACAAGTTATTCGACGCTGACTTCAAGACGAAAGTGACGTACGACGAAGGGAAGTGCACGATGAACATGAACTCACAGAACAAGAACGACGTTCACTTGATGGACTTTGAAGGGTTTGACAGTAACGACAATACAATAAAAAGAGATAATACGAATGTTTCACTTGCTTTTGCATTTTCTCATGTGATCTTGCTTCACATTGAACACAAAAAATTAGACTCTCGGTTCATTGAAAGATTCGCATTTAGCTATTGGCTCGCTATTAAAAAAATGAAGTACAATGGAATCAAGTTGCCTAAAATTGTTTTACTTATCAGAGACCCCAAAATCAATAAAAACTTAGATGATGACCAGAACCATATTCAGATGGAAACATCGATCAATGCTTTTCGTGAAAAAGTTAATAAAAATATAAGTGTTTATAATCAAAAACTTGCGGAAATCATCGCGAAAGACAAGAAAATTCAGAATAAAGATGAAATTATTGGAACTGTTGTTCCTAGTGACCCTGAATACGAATTTACTTATTGTTTTTTTTATGTGGTTCACTGGGATCCGATGGGAGAAGAGTATAAAAGTCGCAAGAATAATAAATACGTTGATTTTGATAACAATGACTTTTTACATCTTTTTAACATAATCAAGGGAGAGACGAGGAAGTTGCTTGGGTCACATTTGAGAGAATCTAATACATTAGACGAAAAAATCAATAATAACATCAGTTTACAAGAAGATTACAAAGTGATCCTTGATAACCTCAGGCTTAGCAAGCTTTCCTTAGAACGGTACTTAGAAGATATTAAAATAAACGAGCAGTTCCTTCGAGAGTACTGTCTTAGCATCGAACTTGACCATCACTACAACTGCACCAACTTCATCCAATTGTCACTGACCATGGAACATCTCGACACCATTACTCATAATCTAAAGAAAGAAGATAAAAATAAATTGAAATCTTCGAATTCAGCTAAGGGAAATATTGCTGAAAATAAAGCTAAACATGCAAAATTGTTAGAAGAAAAATTCTCAGTTATTGGAGAAAGCGAAACTAAAGTCAAAGTCCTTGAATCTTTAATAGCGGATTCAGCTTTTAACTACAATAAATATCTTGGATTTACTATTTCTTCGGTTTTAGGATCTGAGAGAAGGCTAAGTAATGGATCTTTGAAGGATATTTCAATGATTTTCAGAAAGTTTACTAATTCAAATGATGAGAACTTTTTAGTATTTGTTCTGGAAGTTATTTTGAAGTACTCGGGACCTGAATATGAAAAGCTCATTGATAATGAATTCAATAAAATTATAAAAGTCAGAAATCACTTCAAATCTCTTTGTTATTATGAGAGAACTGAGAGGTTTTACCTTGAAAAATACCAGAAAACCAAAATCAGGAACTTTTTCACAATCATTTTTTGCTACTTAAATGAAAGAATAGATAATATGTTCCATGCAGAAATCAACTGGGAAACAAATAATATAAGCATAGAAGAAACAGAAAAAAAGATAAATATGCTTGACTGGAACATGATGAAACTAAAGATAACAATCCTCATAAGGACTTTAGAACTTCCAATAATCAACGAATTTAACAACTTCTACGATTTATTAAGAGATTACTTTCAAAAATACATCAGAATGATCATTTGGGAAGCCAAAACAAAATACTTCGAACCTTCTCAAGAAAAAATGGTTTACTTTGAAAAAAGTCATCCTCTTATCAAAGACAGCATAAATATCTCCACAGTTTCAGTCGGAGCTGCGATGTTAACAGGCCACTTAATCAGAGCTGCTAATGTTCTCATTTCCGCAAGTCAAATACTTGGATATGCTTTATCTTGGAGTGCCATTGTTGCAGAGTTCGGATTAGGAATTGTTCTTACCAGTGTTGGCCTCACAGCAGCGATTTTAGCTGTTCCTTTCATTGCAGGGACTTTCTTGGTTAAGTTCGGTAAAAGAAAACTTGCTGTTTATAATGGAGTTAGAGGAGAATTTTGTGATTATATCAGAGTCGGAGTTGAAATTGAAGAAGGTTTGAATATTATCACTGTTGATGTCAGAGATCTTAAAAGAAACTGCATCTTTGAAGAAAATTATCCGAAAGCTACTAAAAAGTCTTCGAGTCATTATTACAATGAAAGTATTTTAACTCGATCTAATGATAACTCACTTTCAGCACTTGTTTATTTTGAGTATTCTGTTAAGGTTACGAGGACTGCGAGAAGTATTACTGCTATGATGAACTCTGGAGAAATTAATAGAAGGATACAGTTCTTGCTTAGGAAATAGATTATTTAGGTAATAGTTGTTGAGAATATTTTTTTAAGAGATAATGAATTATCATCTGTAATTATGTATTTTATTATAGAATTTTTAGGATGATTATGATTGATAAATTGATGATCGGTTAATTTCAATACAAATCTATCTTTGAATCATTTAATATTAATTATGGTAAAGTAGGCACCATTGAAAGTTAGTGCATTTAAGGTAAACTTAAAGAATAATCATGAATGTCAATTCCTATAGCATCCATAAATTAATCAAATTCTTTCAAATTAAATATTCCAAATATATAATATATTGATAAGCTATGGGTTGTTTTTTTTACTAGAATCCAATATGATTGTAATCCTTAATGTATTAATAAATAAACCATAATCTCTTATTATATTTTTCTTATATCTTGATATATTTCCAAAACATACGAACTTTAAATTTAATTTAGTTGATCAGCGACTCTATTCAAAAATGAATTGCATTTCAAGATTTCTCAAGGTTGGCCATACCATTATAAACAACATTAGATTTCTTGATTGTTTACCCGATTGAATATTTTGATTATAAAAAATGACCTGTAATGATTTTAGCACAAGTTTTAATAATTTTACAGTATAGCAATATCTTAAATTTCTGATTCTATAGATAAAGTTAATTACTCCTAAAATTACTATTGTTAAAGAGTTTTCTAAGATGGTTTTACTACTGCCTACTCAATCCTAAATTGGAATCAGCTATTATCTATTTGATAAGAAGTAAAATAATAAGATATTCTATTTGTTGATGTTTTAAGGTTTAGCTGAGCAATTCGAATCTTCAATCTGCTTTAAGCAATACCATTTGTATTCAGGAATTATTAACATTACAACTTACCAAAACAGTTTTAATTTCATTTTACCCAACGAAGAGACATCTTTTAAATAATTTAGTATCGAATTTGTATATTCAATAGGAATCCCATGAAGTAGCCATAGATTACCATATTTTCTTTTGAAAGCCTTGAAACAATTAATTCATTTCCGGTTTAAGATTTATGTAAAAAAATCCCTTTTCTCTTGTTGTTTTATTTCTATAATAATACTTTGCATATATATTGGTTTGAGGATGAGATAAATGTAAATATTTTGTGACTAGGGCATAGTAATCGTAATACATTTAGTATTTTTGAGATTATCTTCAGGATTTGAGTTACAAGACCTGAGTTTTTCGTTTATTTAAAAAATTTAAGGATGAATTATTTTAGTTATAGATTGCAGATATAATTTCCTAAATTTAGGCAGCACTGTTATCGACTTATGCTGAATTAATGCTAATATCTTTAAAAAAGCTGAGATTATCTATAAAACTATTAACCTTAAATGAACAGAGGATTAAGATGAGTACCTCAGAGATTATATTTTCGACTTATCTCTAATGAAAGGTTTTAAAAGTAGTTTTAATCATAGATTAATTAAAATTTAAAAATATTCAATTTAAAAGAAAGATATTAAGAACTAAAACCGATTTTAAATTCAGATAAAAACCAATAGGTGTCTTAGAATTTAAAAATTGTTATTTAAAGCAGTTCTTCCTCTAAGAATTCTTGACTAGTGAATGGGACCTACTTCCATAAATGATATGTTGCTTGAATGAATCGAACCTCTGGTAATCTTCTGATAACCCCAGGTAGAACTTCAAACCCATTCAATAGTCTCTCTGTTTTCACCATAATATTTTAGTTCTTATTCATCCCACAAAAGAAAATCATTCAATCATCAACTTTCATTACCCAAAGCTTTATTCACCCCAAATAAAACAATAATTCCATCATCAACTTTATTACCCAAACCTTTAAACCCTTACCTAAATACTATGAAAAACCCTCTAAAATCAACCATTTGGCAAACAACCCATATTATCATCTAATTCTCATCCAATATAAATAATGAGCTCTCGTTCAGGATGGCTAAATCACACCAGAGACTATTTAAAGCAAAACCTGATGGGTAAGAAATACTTCAAAGTGCATAAAAACCTGCACATCGTCGAACTATCTCCAAAATCAGTTTCCCCAATAAATAACCGAAGGCAGGTCCCAGAAGAGAACGATCATCAAATTCCTTTGAAACTTGAAAAAATCGCCCGTCCTCAAGGTTTGACACCAGATCTGGGGCGAATGTTGAAGGAAAAAGACTCAGAAATTCGTAACTTACGAAAGCTGTATCATGAAGCAACAAGTAAGCTACAAGGAATAAGTTCATCCAAAGAAACACCAGTCAATTTAAGATCTGACCTTGCTTCTTCCAGCTTTAAAAAAATTCAGCTGGATGAAAACTCAAGTATTTTCCGTCCTATGGTGGGTAGTCACAACTTTACGACTAGGAATAAAAGCACCCAAAACGCACGTGGTGAAAAATTCCCCGATTTTTCCGCTTTAAACTCAGTGCGATTCACGAAAAACCGTCCAAAGCTCGTTCTAAGTAGTCCAATCACAGGTATTCCATTAAACTTTCCTAATAGTTGAATCTGTAAGTTTTATTAAATTATCCTACATTTCCAACAAGGCAAAACTTTTCGACTTAGGTACTTTTGAAGGTTGTGCCAGTTGTTTGAGTCTAAAAGAAGGGTTTTTATCATAAGGGTTCAAATACGGAGAAGGCAGAAGTTTCAAGTCACTTTTTCTTTTCCCCGTATCTTCCTTCTGTTTATCCTTCGCAGCGCTGGGTGGTCTAGAAGATCGATTAGAGTAATTTCTGCTAACATCACAAACCGACATTCTAACAACTTTTTCCCTGACACGACTCAAAACACAGAATTTCTCATAAGCCGAAAGACTCATGGCATGTTTGATTTCATTGACAAGAGACTGATTTAAACTAGTAAATCCTTCAAATATCTTTCGAAGTTCTTCACTTGCAGCAGTTTCATATTGTTTCTCATGTTTCAAAAGTTCCACCTCTTCAAGCAGCACTTCTTTTAACTTCGCGCAAGCTTCAGGGTCAGCGATTGTTTTTTCTAGTTTAACTTGATGATCACTTTTGTAAAATTCAATTGAAAGTTGCCGGAAATTCAAAGTTTTAGAAATTATTTCCAAAGCTTGACTTCCCAGCACTTTTCCTAAAATTGAAGAAGGTTTGATTGACCCTCTCCATAAAAGTCCTGCTTGAATAGCAGACCACAACTCAAATGCAGGAAGAGAAGTTTTTTTATTTCGATTTAAAAGATTGATACATTGATGAAGACGACAGAAATCGTTTCCTGTGACTTTTTTCAGTTTTTTACGAGTTTTAGGAAGTTCTGCAAGTTTAAAGTCCACTGGTGATTGAAGTTTCGCTGATAAGCACCCTGGGTATGCGCAGATTGCCTGGTCTGTGATTTTTTCAGTGCTTTTTTCGAGTTGCACAAGCCAATTGCGACTTGCAGTGCTTGATCTTGACTGAAGACTGTTGTTGACGATGATGTATTCGTAGTTAAAATTGTCTTGGTCCGCTTCAGGGATGATCGAAGGGTGAAGGACTGGCGAGTTGACACTTGTGTAAATCCTTTGAAGTTCACTTCTCTCTAACTCAGTGATTTGACGAACTCTAGTCTGTCCTCTTCGCAGAAATCTTGAAACATCAATGGAAAAAATATCTTGATTCGTTAAAAGACTCTGCAAAGTCGCTAGTGATAAATCTATTTTTACTTCTGACTCTTCTAAAAGTAACTCGAAAGATGTTGATGTCTTTTTTAAGTCTTTTATTGATAGTTCTGAATCACAGTTTAACAGAGATTTTAATAAACCTTTCGGCTCCAGGTAAAAATGTAAAGTTAAAGGCTTCCAGTGAGGACTGCTTAAATGGGAGATCACTGTTTAGAAATTACTGCTTCTTGATAAAATTGTTTGGTGCTTGAAACGCTTTTTACCCTCGACGACGCTGGATGAAGTGTTTTGCAATGTGAGAAAACTTGAGAATAAATCTTTTACGTCGTCGAGACTTTTACTGTGGTTTGATAAACGAGTTGTTACCTTTTTGTGGGAAATTTCACTTAGATAAAGATTTTCGATGCACACAAGTCTTGAGACTTTTACTGGGTGCTTGAAAAAATCTTCGATTTTTTCCTTTGCTGACTTGCTTAGCTTCTTTTCAGAGACTTTTGCCACGCCTTGAGATAAGATTTTTAAATAATGGAAAAACCGCTTCCAGCTGAAGTCGTTCATGAACTCTTTGAGCTTCTCTGAATAGTTTTCAGAGGAACTTCTCATGTTGATCATGCATGTTTTTTTTTCTTTTTCGAGATGAGCTATTGCTTTGAATATCCATTTTCGTGTTTTGGATAAACTTGATCTGATGAAGGCTCTTTGGTATCTGGCAAAGTACTGACTTGAAAGTTCCGCCAGTGCAATAAGTTTTTTAATAGTATTTTCAAATCCACTCTTATTCACAACAGGATTCTGTTTTTTACTCAACCAGCAGCGGCGCTCTCTATAATCTGATTTGATTTTCTTCTTCAAATATCCCTTATAAGTAGGGAGTTTATTGAGAATAATGCCAATCGCAGACTCATTAGGAACAGGGTCTTGAGAGTAATTGATTTGTTTGTTCTGTTCAAGCGAAAAGCTCAGACAATCAAATAAAATTGAGAAAGTCTCAATTATTTCCATTTAATTATTACTCTGCCTTCGAAGAGTCTCGGAATTCAATCAACTTTCGCATCAGTTCTTCTCTTTTCTTCAGGTGCTCTGCGTATTCTTCTGACTTACGCTGCAGGAAGTAACCTCTGTAGTCGCGGAATAATGAGTAAAAACCGAATAAACTACCTAAGAATAGTCCTGCTACTGCAAATTTGTGAGTCTTGTTCGCTGCTTTGTATCCGAAATTCTCAAACTTCTCGAGAAGATTATCGAATACTCCCATTTTTATAGTTGGTTTAGGAGGTTGATAGGTTTATGATTTTTACTTGGAAATAGGTTAGATGATTTTCTTTGAGGATTTTCTTTTTTTGAAATTGGTGAGTGATTAGATATTGAAAATAGGATAAATATATTTTTTCATTTTGTGGATGAAGATTGTTTATTTCGGTTTATCTTAAGAGTGTTTTCTAAACTGTCGTACCACCACCAAACCCCATCCATTCCGCAATAAATAAATGCATTCAGATTCCGAATGTGCATCAAACCCAGAATCATTCCCACAAGAATACTCAAACGATTCCTCAAATCCAATCCAAGAAGAGTCCAAATCAGAAAGCAAGTATCTCAATCTTCCCCATTCTAAAACAATACATGTAAGAGAAATCAATGGCAAAGAAGACTTAACCGACTCAGACCTCTGCAAGACTGTCTCCCCAATGCAAACAGAAGAACTTCTCATAAACGAAAAAATCGAGCTTCTTTCAAGCGAAAATCTTTCCATTTCCGACAATTTTTCCTTAACCTACACGAAAACCTTAGGTTCAGAAGCATCTTCAAGTTTCGGAATGCGAGTTTCTAATGTTTTCATCAATTCATCCCCAGAAAGCCACAATCAAAGCTTTTTCAATGGAAAAAAAAACATGAACGGCGGTAGATTGATTCGAAGTCAGACTGAAAATCGAATCGATTATCTTAAAATCCCGAATCTTACTTTAAAGTCTTTAAAAGATGATAAAGTAAAAATCTTTATTGAAGAAAGTTTGAGACAGAAGACTTGTGAAGACTTGAATGGAAAAAATGTTGAAGGTTTTTTTTTAGATGCTGAAGACTTGTTCTTGGAGAAGGCGGAGGAAAAGGAGGATGAGCTGAGAGGTGATGACTTGATCACCACTGGAAGGGTTTTTGAAATGAAGACTGAAAGAGCTCATGGACTGTGTTATTGTCACTGGTGCAAGATTTTCTAATGGAATTAATTCAGCTTTTCTAATTAACTAGTTGACAAAATAAGAAATGAATCGAATTAACTATTTCATGATCAAATTTAAAAAAGAACTAAATAAAATGGGCTGCTCACCATTAAAATCTCAATCAAAAGACCATTCAAAACCTAGACTTTCTCTTCTCAAGCTGAGGGCAACTTCTCTGATCAGCAGGTATTCAACAGTTAATTTAACCGAAACCACAACAAAAGACTTGCATTTTATTTCAAACAAATGCCTTAAGATCAGAATTTTCAGCCCGAATCCAAAATTCGCTCTTCAAGCCTTAGACATGGAAAAAACACAACTAAAAGCAGAAAGTCTTGAAGTAGTCACGATTCTAAACGACATCAGGCTTTTATATTCAAGGTATTCCACAGCAGTCTCTTGTTTTTACTCTGAAGTGCATGAGCAGTGCATTTCTGACTTTTCAATCAGCAAAGCATTGGAGGTCATGATAATAAGTTTAGTCAACAATGACAAAATTCAAATGAAACTCATGAAAAACAATCCTTTTGTTGAAGTTTTTGAACCGGTCCATGATAAAACTTCTAATATTCTTAATGTCTGGGTAAAGTTTTTGAAGACAATTGAAGAACTCAATGGGACTAAACTGGAAATACTGGACAAGGGGGTTCAGGTACTCAAAGATTTTCATGATAAAGTTGATGAGTACTCACAGTTTGTATTGAAACCTGCTAGATATGTTAAGGCTGCTAAGGTACTGGCTTCTTGTATTGAAACTTATGAAAAAATTGTCAGTGAAGCTCAAAGATTCTTGAGCGAAATTCATAGATTTTTTGGAAAAGTTTCAGTGAAAAATATTGAAAAACGAATAAAAAAGTTTAAAGTTCAGTCATGTTTTTCAGGGAAGAAGATTGTTCATTGCTTATACAGCACTCAAACTGAAGAGTAAGTGGATATCGTAATTTTTTTATGATAATTTTAAATTGAGTAATGGGATAGATGCTCTTATTAACTGGATTAGACTAAAAGACTTCTGAGATTTTTTATTAAAATTTAGAAAATTGAGTTCTTATTTTTCAGCTTTCAGTGATAACCCAGCAGCTTTCATCAAAAAAAAAAAAAATCTTCCTTATTTCAATTAATTTTCCCAAACCTCCAACAACACAAACCCTTCTAAAATCAACCTAAAAAATCATCTCCAAAACCTTCACATCAAACAACAAACATCCATAAACCTAAAAATGAAAAAATCAAACATCTACGAAAAAAACTTAAAAACTCGTAAAGAAGTCTCATCCAGTTCCTTTTACTTCCTCTTCTCCGAGATCGTTCAAAGCTGTATCCGTCAGAACCAAGACCTGGAAAAGCAACTTGAAGATCTGGGTCTTCCTCTAGGAAGTCGTTTTCTGGAGCTGATAAACATTCGAGAAAAAGGTTTAAAGAAAGAAACTTCTGTTGTGAACATGTTGATGCTGATAAAAAACAACCTTTGGCCTCTTCTATTCAACAAAAACAACTGCGTCGTCGAGCAGCACATGGAACAAGAAAATATTTACATGATTAAAGAAGTCGAGCCTAACATCTGCAACCTTTACGCAAGTTTACCTCGAGGCCAGTATCATAGTAATTGCGCTGCTTTTATTGCTGGAATTATTCAGGGACTTTTAGAAGCTGCGAAGTTCTCGGCTACTGTCACTGCTGTCTTTGATGAAGGACATGAACCTCGCCCTGATGAAATTGTGGAGGAGAAGAAAACTGTTTATTTGATTAAGTTTGAAGAGGAGGTCATGGCTAGGGAAAATAAGGGGAAAAGAGGTTAAATATATTGAGTTTTAAGTAGGAAGGAAGATTTTTGCCTTTGATATGATGTTGGAAAAGGATTTTTTTTTAAATGGTCTTTTTGTACCTCGATGTTAAATTTAGAGAATTGAATCGACTTCTATTGATGAAGATTTCGAAGAAGATGCTTTATGATTATTTCTTTAAGTTTTAAACACAGGATTATAGATTTTTTATTAAAATCTTTTCTGATTCACAAGGAAATCTCTTGGTAAAAGTCCTCTTCACTAAAATCCTAATTTTTTTTTTTTTAGAATTTTCTGAGAATTTTTCGAAATCCTAGTTTTTGTATAAACAAAACATTTTTCTTAAAATTTGAGATTATCTTAAAGCGAAATTATAAATTTTACCTAAAAAACTTCACATGAACTGCAAGCTCCTTGTTTTTTCTGAGGTTTTTGAATAGATCCCTTCCTCATTTCAGCTGGGGAAGGATTAGAAGTTTTAAACAACTCATGATATTTACTTAGAACTCTTGAAAAACAACTGGTGCAAACGATTCTTTTCACTAGTCTCACAGGTACCTGCAATTTGATGAATTCTCTTAACTCATTGAGTTCAGAGCTGATAATATTCCTTTCTCTAGTAAAAGCTTTCAATCTTTCATTCGTCACTTCATTTTCTTTTAAATTTTCAGCATGTTTTATTTTGGCGATTTTAATAGAATCTCGATTAATTTCAATTTCTTTCTTTTTTTTCTCAATGTTTTCATCGACTTCCTTTAATTTTTCTTCCATTTCTTTCTTTTCCAGAGTTAATTTCAACTCTTGTTTCTTCATTTCTTCTAAATCTGCTTCAACTTCATTCTTTTTATGCATAAAAGAAGCACTTAACTTGCAGAGGTTTATAGTATTTTCCTCTCTTTCATTAACGATTCTCTGTATTTCATCAGAAATGGCTTCGACAGTAGTTTCAGAATCAGGCAAATCTGCCATAAGATGAATTTCTAAACAATCATCGCAGATCCTTCTCGATGACTCAAGTGTCAAGAAGCTGGAATGGACGAGACAATGAGCTTTTTGACACTTGATGCATAAAGAGTTGGTTTTTGTTGACTTTTCACAAACATTGCAAGGAAGTTTCGTGCTGTTGAAAGAGTCTTCTTGATTAGCTCGGGCAGCCATAAATTTTATAATAAAGAACTTAGATCAGCTTTAATAAATTTATAATTAAATGATTTTTAGTCAAAACAAACAGCTTATTTATTTCAAATCGCCTTCGCCGATGAGAGTCATTCACTATCAAAGCCCTGTTCTTCCGAAAACAACTTGCAAATTGCTTTATGAGTCTCATGATATCAGCTCTTCAAATGAATTTAATCTTATTTCTGCTAAGCTTGACAAATTGAAATCGTTAAACATTACTTGCTTGAATTGTCAGAAAATGATTCACCCTGAAGATGTGGAAAAACATTCTTTTGAATGCACTTCAACGACAAGTGAAATTTTGAATTTAGAAGAAGGGTGCTACTTAAACGAACTTCTTTATAAGATTGGAAAACTTGAAGAGTGCTTGGCTGGACTGGCTTTAATGTCGAAAAAGACTGAAAATAAGACTTGTATTCATATCCTTTTGAAATACTGTAGAGCTTGTAAGACTCAGAATCTTGCGAGTATTCGTGACAGTCTTCAGTCACTAACTTCTTGGCTTTCCTCATTTAGGGGAACGATCAGCATCAGGGTTTACGCTGATAGACTTCAAAGCTTAATGGTTGAAATAGTCAGGATGGTAGAAGAAAAAGAAATCGAAACCACCAGGTACGAGTTAGACCGAATCAAGAGCGAAGTCGAAAAATACAAAGTTCGAACTGAAATGATAAAGAAAGGAATTCTAAAAACCACTTCTTCATCAAAAATCCGAAATTTCGTTAAAAACGTTGAAGAAGCCAAAAATGATGGAAATTGTGGAGCTTCCACTCAAAGAATTTTCAGAGATGAAGAAAGTGAAAATAATCCTGACGAACTTAAAAAAGTCTTTTATAGTCTTTGCTTAGCTTTGAAAATGAAAATGCCTCAAAGAACCAGGACTGCCAAGATTAACATGCAGAAATTGTTTAATGAAGCTATGTCTCAAAATGTGGAGCCTGAGAAATGGTATGATTTTATATCGAAAAAGCTTTTATCTTTGAGTAGTTATTAATGATAATGTTTAGTTTCAGGTAAATCTCTTAGTTCAAATTTTCCTTTCTAAAAATTTTATCCTTCAAATTTTATTCTTAAAACCTAAAATCCTTCAAAAATCTCTTATTTTTCATGTATTGATCAAAGAAAATATCTTATCACTTAATCATCTTCCCTCTTACCAATCATCATGAAAAATAATTATTAAGCCAACTAAAAACACTATAAGATAAAATAAATTCGATTTTTTTCACCAAAACGCTTCCCTAACACCCTACTTTATCCACCCTTCAAAAAACCATGCGAAACTTTTTCTCACATCTTCTTCGATGAAAATCGTCAGGATAATAAAATCGACTTAAATTCAATCCACAATAATAACCACAAATCAATGCAGAACTCTCTTCATCTACGCATTTCAGATTTTCAGTCATCTAAGCTAAAACGACTAACAAATGCTCCACTTTGCACTATTCCTGAATCAAGACCATTCAACCAGAACAGTCCTTTGGACTCATCATCTTCTCCATCAAATATTTACAAGATTCGTGAAAAATCGATAAACCCGAAAGAATACTCAAAGCCAACTTTGAAAGAACCTGAAAAACTTTCACCTTCAAGGGCGTTGATTAAAAGGACTTCAAGCCTATCGCCGGCAAGATTAAGCGATCGCGAAGAGAATTGGGCGAAAAAGAAGTTTCATTTTCCGATGCCGGGCAGCCAAGCAGTACTTCTTTACCCTGAATTGCTATCCTCAACCGAAAAGAAAGAAATACTGAAATACCCAGAAGTCTACTTTTTAGGTTTAAAATCAGTGAAAGTCGAGAGTCACTTTCACGATGCTGAAGGCCGATACAAGGCAATTCCAGGAGACCACATTTCATTCCGATATGAAATTTACGCCCTTCTCGGCAAAGGTACTTTCGGCAATGTTTACAAGTGTTACGATCACAAAAGAAACTTATTTGTTGCTCTGAAGGTAATGAGAAACCTTCCAATAATAAAGGAACAAGCAGAGATCGAAATCGAAAACCTAGAAAAAATATCTGATAGTGACCCTGACGACTCAAAATGTTGCATCAAATATCGTCAAAGTTTTGACTTCCGAGGACACATTTGCATTGCCTTTGAACTATTAAGTATCAGTCTTTACCAATTTTTAAGAGAAAACGGTTTTCAAGGCATCGGAAAAGGAGTACTCAGAAGAATCGCAGTTCAAATTCTAATCGCTTTAAGACATATCCACGACTTAGGCTTCATCCACTGCGACATAAAGCCAGAGAACATTTTATTAAAAAATGCGAATAAATCATCAATCAAGTTAATCGACTTCGGCTCAGCGACTTACAAATGCGCACCTTTTACTTCTTATCTGCAAAGTCGGTATTACAGGGCTCCTGAAGTCATTTTAGGCTGCGGGTACTGCAATAAAATCGACATCTGGTCTTTCGGATGTGTTATTTTCGAACTTCATACCGGGTACCCACTGTTCACAGGGTACAGCGAAATCGATCAACTTGGAAGAATCATGCACATCATTGGAATGCCTCCTGAAAAAATTTTCAACAAAGCGACGAGAACTCAAGAATTTTTCCTTGATAATGGAGAAGCAATACTTGAACCGGACTCACGGGGCATGATTAATAAACCTGGACAACTTAATTTAAGTGAACTTGTTCAGGATAGTGATCTTTGTGCTTTTCTTAAAAAATGTCTGGAATGGGACCCTGAAATGAGATTTACTGCTGAAGAGGCTTTGAGACATCCTTGGATTTCGAAAAGTGTTAATTCAAGAGGTGAAAGAGGAAGGGTCTGGAAAAAACTTTAGAGTTTATTTTGAATTTTAGATGAGTTTTTTTAGGTCGGGTTTTTTTTGGGATTTGGAGAGGTTTTGAATATTTTTTGGGATTTGGAGAGGTTTTGAATATTTTTTGGAATGTGGAGATTTTTAAGTATTGGTTTGAGTTAGGTTAATAAGGGGGGATTTAGCTTTAGGTTTAGAAGGAGATTATTGATTAGAATTAGTGCTTGGTTTGAAATGATAGCTGAATTGTTTAATTTTGTTTGAGTTTTATTGGATTAGAATTAAGATTGAAGTTGCTAATTTTTGTCTAAATTTAACTGAATTTCCTTTGATGAACATATTTTTGTAGCTGGCTACTACTTAAAAATACATCTTTTCTGATATGCAGATTTCTGAATCTTTCGCTTGAATATTAACCTGATATCTGGTATCAGATAATGAGGACAACTATTTTTCGATTTTTAAGTAAATTGATGATATCCTTCTTCTAGGACCTGCTTTCGATTATTGGTTGAGGAAATTTATTTGAGAAGGCTATGCCATACCTGCTTTCGATTATTGGTTGAGGAAATTTATTTGAGAAGGCTATGCCATACTCAAGTTTTTGTGCACTTAAAGGTATTTCTACCTACCAGGTTTCTTTAAGTAGTCTCTAGTGTAATTAGCCATCATGAACTAGAGCTAATTATTTATATTGGAAGTGAATTAGATTTCAAATGTTTATCTCAATTAGTTGTTTAATAGTTGAATTTATATGTTCAAATAATAATTATTTCAGGACTTTAAGCTTTGGGTATTAAAAAGTTTATGCTTATGACTGTTTATTTAGATAAATAGGAACTTAAGACTAATTTTGAAAACAGAGTGAATGAAGAGTCTCAAGGATTTCCAGGACTGCCTGAGGTTATCAAAAGGCTATCAGGGCTCAATTTTCAAGCAAAAGGTTTAAAATGAAGCAGATCCTTATTCACTACTTAAGAATTCCTTAAAGGCAAAGCTACTTTCAACAACAAATCCTGAACCTAACTGCCCAAAATATCTTTATATGAGTTAATCAGCTTTATTTCCGAATCTCTTTATCTTAAATCAATCATTTTCCAAATTTTAAACTTCCCAAATTAGAAATACTGGAGAAAAGCTTTACATCAGCGTTAAGTCGGATTTTTGGTATTATTTGAATGTGGAAGGGACTTAACTTATATTTCAGTTCATTAAAGTTCCAATAATTTCCGATAATCTCAGCTTGATTTAAAGACCTTTAAATTAATTCAGAACAATTTTCTCTAACTTAAAAGCTTATTTCTTGAATCGTTAACTTAAACAATATGTTTTCAAAATTTGAATATAAATGAAAAAACTCAGGTCTCCAAAGTCACTTCCTAAAGATCTGCTAAAAACATCGGGTTTATATGCCCCAGTGATAAACAATTATCTTTCCTTACAGCCTTCAATGATATGTATGCAAAAGTAATGATTATGAAAATAAAGCAAAAATCGATAGGAATAACCTTTTATATTTTCCATAATTCTGAGCAATCAAATGAATTAATTGATTCAAGGCTTTCAGAAACAAAGAAGATATCTTTCAGCTTATTAGATAAAATTATTTTCTGAAAACAAATTCGAATATACATGATTTTGAATTAGTCGCTGGTTGAAAATGAAATTAAAAATTTTATTTCTGAATTAAGAAGTGAAAATCATCAATAAAAAATAAGTGAGTTAGAAATTCTTTTAACATAGCTTGCAGAAAAATCATGAAAATTGAAAATTTTTAAAAGTCTGTATCTTCATTAGTAATGAGTTTGATGATATTGAAGTAACTGGACGAATCAGGTCTTTTAAGGCTTATGCGATTCTTGTCTCTTTGATGTAAATTTTATTGAAAATAGTTACCAAAGTATTTTAATCGAAGTGAACAGTAATTCCAGAAATCTTAAACTTTATTAACTAATGTTATCCTCATGAAAGAATCACTAATGTAAAAAGATTGCTATTATAGATATACTCTATCAGCTAGTCTGTTAGGAGGAGAACAATTTAAGGATAAGGTGAAATATTGTATTACTTAATTATGGTACAAATTGATAAAATTTTTGAAAAATCAAATTGGTTCGATTATATAATTAGATTTTTTATCCTTTGTTCAGAAAATATGAAAATTCGACCTTGAATGAAATATTTAAAATAAATCGATTTAATCAAACTCTCTAAAAAAATATGTTTAGTCTCATTACCTTCTTAAATACGAGGCTTACCTTGTTCAACACTCATAAATTGATCATATTTTCTGTTGATTGATCGATATCAAAAAAAAAAGGATAAAAAGTACCTTTTAATGAAGCTTCTTTAAAAAAGATATATCTAGTCCATTATCTTCTTCACTACTAGGCTTGATTTTTTTAAACTCTAAAATTTTGATCAAATTTCCTGATCCCTAAGACATCAATTTAGTTATATTTCATCTAAAGTTTTTATACTTCTAACAATAATCCACGAGCATGGTCATGTCATGCAAAGAATAAGCTTCAGATTTAAAAGCGAATAATTTATCCATAATTCTCTTAAAAGGACAATGTAATAATCAGTATCTTGGGATCTGACATTACTTACTAAGGGTCCCTCTATGTTCTGAACCTGTTAACTAGAAAAATAAGTTTAAGAATGAGCTATTAAATGAAATTAATAAAAGAAGGAATAGCAATGCCTAAATATAGATCACAGATACTTTATTTCTTTAGGACCAAGATGCAAGCGACAATGTGATCAATAAGGTAATCAGATAGTTAAATTAATAGATTATATTTAAAAGCTCTTAAGTTTATAGATCTATGTTTCCAATTAAACTAGTTAATTGAAATGTTTTTATGAATATAACTTACTATATTTGAAGAAATACTCTAGCGTTTAAATTAACTAAACAATCCTTCAACCACTTAAATTCAATTAGGATTAGCTTGCCTGATACAAAAATGGTTTGATTGGATTAAGTTTGTCTACAATATGAAAGTGGATATTCCAAGGAATAATTCATCTTGAAAAGGAAAAATATGCATAATAAACATGAAGTTTATCAGGAAGCCACTCAAAGAAGCTAAAAAATTTCATGAAAAATTCTGAAGAAGCATTTTTTCGATTATCTAAAAATCCATCGTAAGGAGTAATAAGGCTTCTGAGCAAGTGAGCAAAGGAAAAACTGAGGATTTCTTAAAACATAAGGAAAAGTCTCAAGACTTGTGGCCGGAAATGACTTCTGTTGACTTTATCAATGCATCAATCTGCAAAATCAATTCAAAAAAACAACTCAGTACCTTTAGTCTGTAATTTAAGCAAGTCTTTAATGGCGAGGCTTGATCAAATCATCTTATATAATTTATTCATTTAAATCATTTATTCTTACTAAAATCCTCTCTAAATTTCCCCTTGTTATTCTATAAAATTCAAATAAAAAAACTATCCTCTCTTTCTCCATCAAAATTCAACGTTTAAATAAAATGAACATCCCAAAGACGAAATCCGTAAAAACCTTATCCCAATCCAAAACCCTAAAATCTGAAGCCGAAGAAACAGTTTCCTTCAAATCCTACCTAAAAGGTTTCGACCGCAGCCGTCCTTCAGCCTCTTCTAAAACCCTTTCCTCTCAAAAAACTTCAACATCAAGTTCACGTCTAACCCCAAGACTAAAGCCAAGCTTAGAAGTCGAAAACGTCGGCGAAGAAGGAACAGCTCAAATAATCCGAAGTCCAATCGTAAAGCGAGGAAAGTCATCAAACCAAAGCCTTGACCTGAACCATTCAGCTCTTCCAGACCCTCGAAAATTTGACTTAAAATCACGATCATTAGACCAGGAAAACAAGTTTTTAATGAAAGAAAATCAACTTTTAAAAAATCAGCTGAAAATAATGCAGAGTGCTTTAAATGACTCGAAGCAAAAACTTGATAAAAGCTTGAAAAGTGCTGAAGTTTTAAGAGAAAATAATACAGAATTGGTAATGAAGAATAAGAAACTTATGCAAGAAGTTGATAGACTTGTTACTATTATTAATTCTTTTGAAGCTGAAAGTTGTAGATCTAGTCGAGTTAATTTTCAGGATGATTTGGAAGCAAAGATTCTTAGTCTTGATAAGGAAAAAGAAGAGAAGTTTGAAATGTATCAGTCGGTTTTGATTAAACTTGTAGCTTGTCTTAATGAGTTTGTCACTTGTGAAGAGTGGGTCTTGGGACTTGTTTTGTCACCTTTTGTGCAGAGGGAATTACTTGAAAATGAAGAGGTTGTTAGAAATCGGGTTGAAAGACTGCAAAATGACCTCTTTTTTTATCAGTCTCAGATTAAAACTGAAAGGTTTAATGATAAGTCGTACTTTACATCGATTTCTAGCTCGATTAACCCCAGTCCTCTGCTTTCTCCGAAACCCACTCTTCGATCAAGTGAGGTGGTCCAATTAAAATTTTCTAA
Organism: Stentor roeselii; assembly: GCA_006503475.1. Taxonomy (NCBI): domain Eukaryota; phylum Ciliophora; class Heterotrichea; order Heterotrichida; family Stentoridae; genus Stentor; species Stentor roeselii. Next base: position 39,872 of record RSEH01000258.1, read on the forward strand.
TTAATAATGTTCGTGAGCACTCTTTTCAGACTGGTCCGAACCACCCTAGGTTCCTCAAAATGGCAAACCTCAGGCAAAGGTCCCATCCCCGAAAAGTCCCCAAATCCAAACAAGCAAAACCCCCCTTCATCAAATCCAGAAAAATCAAAACCTCATCAAAAAAATTCCTCAAGAATCAAAAAGTCTCCAAAACTCGAACTTCCAGAAGAGCTAAAAAAAGCTGGAGTCTCTTCAAAAGGCTTCGATGCCGAAATGCTAAACCTTTACAAGAAAATGAAAGCTCAAGGCGCTGACCAATACGCAAAAGATCAAATCGATAAAATGATGAGCTTTGAAAAATTCACATCCCCGAGTGACTTTCCCTTCGAAAAACAAAAAAAAACTCGAACCCAAATAGACCCTCGATCACTTTTTCCAGGAAGGCAAAAATTGGACCCTCTTTACAAAGAAGAAACTTTCAGCAAAGCCGCTCAGTCAAAAGCTGAATCAATCTTGAAACAACACGTAATGAAAAAGTAGGAAGAACACGAAAAAATCTTCAGAAATAAAGACCTGGAAAATCTGAAAAAGAAAGAATTTAAAGATTTGGTCAATAAAGACTCAGAAAAAACTCGTGAAAAAGTCATCAACAAGGAATTTGGATGGATGGACAAAATGAAAATTCAAGACGAAAAAACAGGCGAGTTAAAAAAAATGATTGATTCTTTGCATCCTTCTCAAAAAGATCTATTTGAAAAAAAAGAAGAAAGAGAAGAACGAATACTTAATAAAGAACTTAGAAAATTGTAAAAAATATAAAGTGAACGAATTAAACAACGAAGAAAAATCCGTGAAAATTACAAAAACTTTAAAATCACTACAGAACCCGAAGAAATCAACGACATTCACCATAAACGTAGCAAAAGGTACATTCAAAGCGTATTAGAAGAAATTCTAGAAGACTCAAAACAATGTAAAATAAAATCAGCGATATCTATAGGAATCTTCAAAGGGATGTTTATATCAATCCACGATATAATCCTAAGTAAAAGTTTCAGTGTGATCAACGTTTTCTTCACTCTCGACTTCATAGAAACCAAGGAACGTTCTTTCACAGAAATGAAGGAAAAACACGAGTACGTCCGTCGAAAACTAGTCCATTCCTCACCTTATCTAAAAGCTCAATTAACAGAAAAAGCAGGTTTAAAGTACGCTCCAGATCTCAGGTTCTACCCTTACGACCCTGCAGGAGGTCCAATCCAAGTTCTGGTACTTAAGACATAGACAGGTTTACAAGACACCAACTCTTACTACTCAGAACTACCTGAAAAAGACCCAAGTGAATCTTACATCGTTGAAAGTCCGAGACTTCCAGGGAAGTACATGAAGAAGAAGTTTTTATCAGAATCAGGAAAAATGAAAAAACATTCAAAAAACAGGAAAAAGTAAAATTTTAACTCACATATCCCCAGACCTGCTGAGAGGAATAGGTTAGATAAAGGTAGCCGTCTGGGTCTTTGAACTCGTTGTAAATTGACAGCATTGTTCTGTTCATCGCTGGCAGGTGACTGTTTCCTACAACCACATATAAACTTTCGCTTTTCTCCATTTTAATCTTCCTTCTGATGTGAAAGATAAACTCGTGGAAAGTGTAAAGTCGAGGCACTAAAAACCTGTTCTGTTCTAGTTCAAAACGAATGTCATGTCCTTTGTAAGCCTCTACCACGATTGGAAGGCGATCACAATGAACCCTCATTAATTCTTCAGCTTCTTCTTTCCGTTTCTCCATGTCAGAAACGATTTCTTTGTAAAATTTCATTATATCGAATAACATGAATGCAAAACCCATCGGGTTGAAAATGAAGCACTTTGGACTGAAGTGGGTAAAAATTGATGATAATTTTTCTCAGATTCAAAAAGAACCGAGTCAGGTTTTCACTGGTTCTGATGATGAAATTTTTGACAGTTTTCCGAATCGTCGAGTTTTTGATTCTTTGAACAACGTCACTTTTGATATTCCTGAAGAACCTGAGTATTCTGGACCTGTTCCTGGAAAACTTGTCCTTGATGAGTACCCTGAAAGACTTGTACATCGAAAAGTCCTCAGTCAGGTCTCGAGGTCCTTTGACTCTTCTCAAACCAAGCGAAAAACATTAAAAACTCTTCCAAATGAAGGACGAAAAGTACAAAATCTTTATTATTATCTACACCAGCCTTTTAAACCTACCTGGGAAAAACATCAATCTCTTCAAAGTTCAATTCGAAAGTCTGAAGCTGCCCCAAGATTCATCGCGTATCTTCAAAAGCGAAACATGCGAGTACCTAGTTACTTGCAAGGACTTCATTAATAAATAACTACTTCAACATCCTTTTAAAAGGTGTTTCCTGTTCAGATATTTTACTATTTCTTCTCTTCCAGTTTCTTTGGATTTTTCGAATAGCTCTTTTTGTACTCAGCTTGTAAATCACAAGATTTTCAAGCAAATCGACGAAACTTCTGCAGGACTCAGGACCTGAGGCGAGGTCTTCACTTGCCAGGCTGTTTGAGTAGAAAGGAAGGAAGTTAGACGTGTTGACTTCAGAGTAAACACTCGAGATTTGACGTACTAAGGTCCAAAGACTTTTGAATAGAAATTTTAAACTGGTCGTTCCTTGACTGCTGTCTTTTGACATGATTGTTTGTTCGAGAAAGTTGAAATTAAAGAGGATGTCACTAACTCCAAGAGTTTTTATCACGTCGCGGATTAAGTTAAGGTCTGCCTTTCGAGAAGTAAATAAAGAGTAAAGATGCATCATCTCTGACTCTCTTGGCACTCGGTCACTTTTTAGTCTTAAAGAATGGAAGAAAAAAGATGACTCGTTACAAGCGATAAAAATGATATCGGGTGTTAAAATTCCATTTCCTATAACATGAGAATCTCTGAAAAGTCGAGAAATTATCTGCTCACTGGTGTTAGGGTTTAAATTTGAGATGATTTCTTTGAAAGAGTTGTAATCTAGATGAATTGAATGAGAATTTTTTGAGACTAGGTTGAATAAAGTGCGAATTGCGACGTATTTTGATTTTTTTTCTCTGATGTAGTACTCAAGCATCAGTCTAAGTACTAAACCTGAGTCTATTGTATAAGTTCCTTCTTTTAACTTAGCCTTTTTTCCTAAAAGACTTTTAAGTTCCTCTCTTTCAAGAGAGTTGATTTTTTCCATGACCAAGTCGATGGCTTCTTCAACTCTTTTCATTGGAAGGACGTGATAAGCTGAAAACTGCCCAATTGCAATGCTTAGTTGAGGACCTTTAAATAACAGGTTCCGACAATGCAAAAAAAAACCGAGTTCATCTAAAGTCATCTCTTCGTTTAAGAACTCGATAAATGTTTGAACTTCCCAGTTTTTTTTAAACTTGTCTTGAGATAGGCCTAGGATCAGGTCAAGTCTTATTTTGTCGGCTCCTGGCTTTTTCCAGATTTCGAGTTCTTTTACACATCTTGTTGCTTTGTCTACTGTGAAACTGCCCAGCCAGGAAAATGCAAATTCTGGAAATCTTGAAGGTGCTCGGCCTGTTTCTGCGGAACAGAGAAGATGCTCGTGGTACTTTGAGTCGTATATGCCTCGGATTGTGGCTTCAATCCAATTATTAAAAGGACTTTCATAAGGCATACGACTATCATTAATCTCTAAAAACACAGCAAAGCTAGGTCTATTCATTTTGAGTTCAGTTAAATTAATCTCAGACAAGTCAATCGCTACATCAAAATTGCTTTTTCTCCTCCCCTTCGATGACATAGAAGCATAATCAAGTCTATTCATGGAAGATCCCTGAGCATGTTGACTGACAAGATTAAAGCAAGCTCCTTTCCTAAAAATAGCGAAAATAGGATCATTTAAATCAACCCAAACGACTCCTTCTTGATTAAGAGTCAAATTTCCAGACATGACATTAAGTTCAAGTTGCAAATATTTATTTTTCCAAACATTCAAATTTTCCATGGCGCCGTCAAACATCTCTTTATAATTAAAAAATCTGACCATGTCTTCTCTAAACAAGGCAAGTCTTTCAACAGACTCAAAAAATTTTTCTCTAATATTTTCAGCCTCTTCTTTCACCCTCTTCAATTCATTTTCCATCTTCTGTTCCTTAATCTGGTAGTTTGCCAAGTAGTCCTTATTTGCACTTAACTCATTTTTTAACATTCCGATTTCTTGTTGGAACTTGTAAATGTGAGTTTCTTTTTCTTTACTGTAAAGTCGGTATTCTTTACTGAGCTTTTCATATAAATTTCGGTAATTTTCAAGTTTTGAAGAAATCTGCTCGATTTTTGTGACACTTTTCAGTTCTGAGATGTGTTCTTCAAGCATTTGGATTTTTTCAAGAAGTTTCTCTCTTTCAATCAAATACTTTCGTGAAGCCTGTTCATTTGAATTTGAAGTTTCTAGCTTTGACTTGTCAAAATTAACGCGATGAAGAATTGAATTTAACTGAGACTGAAGAGATTTATTAGCAATCATCGAATCTTTCAACTTTTCCTTCTCCTGGTCAAGGTCTTTCCCTGTTTTCTTCAAAGAAGTCTTTACCTTTGACAGTTCCTCAAAAGAAATCGAGAGATTTTCCAAGACATTTCGAAACAACTTACAAAAAACTGTTCTATCATTTTGATTCAAATTCATTCCAAGTCTTAAAAGTGGCTTCAAGTTCATAAAAGTGACATGAAAGTTATCAAATCCTTTTGATTTTTCAACAAGTTTAAGAAGTGAATTTTCGTTTTTTGAAAACTCGTCAGTGCGCATTTGTGTCAAGTCTCTCGGTGAACGTATTTGAAAAAGTGAAGAATCCGGAGAAGAGTTAAGATTTCTCGATACTGACTGACTCAAAGGCAAATAATTCCAACTAGTTTTCGGAGAAATGACAGGATTTTCAGTCCTTTCAGTTTTTTCACTATTATTCATGCGGAACCTGTCCATAGTTATTAATTACTTAACAAACTTGCAGGCTTCCACAGTTCTGCCTTGTCAAACTTACTAAGAGGCTCCTTTCTTCCATAGACCTGCATTTCACTAACAGAAGGAATATATTCTCCTTCATTATACCTCTTCGCATATCTTTTCTTTTCAGTTTCCGCAATCCAGTCAACATTTTTATCAGAAATCTTGAAATTCATCGGCTTTGCCACAACAGGCGAGAAATGGTCAGGGTCGAAGCGAATTGGCGAATTTATCTGAAGAGGAGAGATTTTTTTTCCATATATCGCGCTTTGGTCTGTGACAGTTTCAGTCACTCGGGCCAAACTTTTACTTTTATTTGAGTTTTTTGAAAGGCGTTCACTTGAAGAAGCTGATAAGAAGATTGAGTTGCTCATTATTTGTTGACCTGTTGTTTGAAGAGAATGATTTTTTTTTGGACTTGGACTGTAAGTCGTCGCGTATGAAGTTTTTTGGTTAAATGATTTTGACACGTTTTTCCATGGAGTCTCGATTTTTATCGGGGAAAAGACCTGCGGTTGACGGTCTTGAGGGAAACTGTAAAGAGGACGCATGTAACTTGGGACTTCTGAAGATTTCATTGGATAAAATGGCTTTATTAGGCAAAGGTATCTATAAACTTACAGGTCTTTCGTGGGGATCTTCTTCTTGCGGACCTCGAAGTTGAGTTCTTTTTTCCTGAGTCTTATGGACTTCGGAGTGACTTCGACCAGTTCGTCTTCATTGATGTAAGCCACAGCTTCTTCTACGGTAAAGACTCGATGAGGACTTAGTTTCGAGTACTCTTCTTTTTGAACACTTCTTACATTTGTCAGTCGTTTTTCCTTTCCAGGATTTAACAAAATCTCATTGTCCACCTGGGTCTCTCCAATGAGCATGCCTTCATAGACTGTGATTCCTGGATAGACAAAAGCTGTTCCTTTCTCTTCAAGATGAGAGATTCCGTATTCAGTACAAACAGCTTTTGAAGTCGATACCACGACTTTAGAGTTCCTTCTTTTCAAGGCGCCTTTGTAAGGCTGGTAGTCAAAAATATGAGACTCGATCGTGATGTTGCCTTTGGTCAACCCGAGTAAAATCGGCTTGAAACCCATCATAGTTCGAGTCGGACAGTAAAAAATAAGTCTTGTATGAGTTGAAGAGATTTCTTTCATATCTTCAAAATGTGCAAGTCTCGTTAAAAACTGCTCAGTTACTGAAGTTTGGAATTCATTTGGCACCTCAACAATCACTTCTTCAATAGGCTCTAAAATATTCCCTTCATTGTCTTCTTTAGTTACAATCATCGGAGCTTCAATGGCGAGTTCGAAGTCTTCTCTTCTCAGCTGTTCAATTAAAATTCCTAAATGAAGTTCTCCACGTCCAGCGATTTCGACGTATCCAGGAAATTCTTTTACTTTAAGTGCCAGGTCATTTTCAGCTTCTTGGAAAAGTCTTTCTTTTAAAAACAAAAAAGATGTTTTTTTGCCTTCTAAGCCGTTTAAAGGTGAATCATTTACTCTAATACGCAAGGTGATTGTAGGTAAGTCGATAGGATGAGCTTTGATGACTTGTTGACTTTCTGGAGAAGAAATAGTGTCGTTTACCAAGGCCTGTACCCCTGCAATAGTGATGATGTCTCCAGCGATGCCTTTGTTTATCTCGACTTTTTCCTGTCCGACCATTTTAAAGATAATATTCGCTTTGCCTTTTAAGTCTTTTCTGCCAGGAACGTGAATTGAGTCCCCGACGTTTATTTCGCCTTGTTGAACTCGCCCGATTAGAAGTTTGCCGTGATAGGTGCTGTTCTCGGTCATGGAGACCAACATTCGGAAAGGACCTGATTCTGTTTCTTTTGGAGGAGGAATGTAGTTTATTATCTTCTCGAGAAGAGGGTCGCAGTTCTGCCTTGGACCGTTCACTGATGTGTCAACCCAACCTGAACGACCTGATGCGTAGAGGATCGGGTAGTCCAGAAGATCTTCTTTTACGTCTAGGGAACAGAATAAGTCGAAGATCTTGCCTTCTACTTCACCGGGACGAGATGTTTGACGGTCGAGCTTGTTCATTACTACTATTGGACGAAGACCTGCACCTAAGGCTTTTTGGAGAACGTATCTTGTTTGGGGCATTGGACCTTCGGTTGCGCAGACTACGAGTAAGACTCCATCAACAATGCTCATGACTCTCTCAACCTGTCCTCCGAAGTCAGCGTGACCTGGCGTATCAACGAAGTTAATGAAATAGTTCTTATATGGGATCCCTGTAACTTTCGACAATATCGTAATTCCTCGTTCTTTCTCAAGGTCTAGGGTGTCCATCGACGTTACTTTCGATCCCATTTGCTTCAGGATAGAATCAACCAAAGTAGTTTTTCCGTGATCGACGTGAGCGATGACTGCAAGGTTACGAAGAAACTTCTGACTTAGGCCTGAAAGCATGATTTTTTATATCCAGACATTTTATGATTAAAATGATCAGAGTTCTGAAGCGGAATTCAAAAGTTTTTGACATCAGGAGAAAGAAAAAAACTTTTACGAAGTTTAAAAGTATTAAAGAAGACTATTGGATTAGTTTTAAGATGCTAGAGAGATTATTGGAAAATTTCTTAAGATACAAAAAATTAATTGTTTTTTGATTGGAATGTGGAAAATGTTTAGATAATTAAATAACAGTGGGTAGTTCTAGGGTAATTATTAAATAATATTGATGGAAAATAGGTATTATAAGAGTTTGGATTGATCAGATATATAAATCTTTTAACTTTAAATTTTTACTAAGAAATCTTTTGAGTTTATATTTTCATCAGTTATAAGATGAATATTAATCTTTTAACTATAAATTTTTACAGAGAAATCTTTTGGGTTTTATTATTCTCAATTAATAGATGAAAAAAATCAACCTAAGACTTTCAAGTTTAATTGAAAAAATCATTTCAATTATCAGACCTCAAAACTCTTATTACTAAACCTCAATTATCTTAAATAATTAAGCTTGTATAATGTCCACTTTCGAAGTCTGCACCGATTTAACAAATTGCAAAGCACGTATCTTTTCAAGTTTCCTATAAACCCTAGCCACTCCTTTACAAAACTGGTAAAACCCAACAGCAGTCTGAAAAACCATAACAAAAACAACAGTAAAAATAAAAACCATCTCCAATATTTCACTTCTATTCTTTCCACCCAAGGCAAGCATAAGATCCACAACAAAAGCAACCAAACATCCAATTTCTCCAAAAAACGACGACAACAAAATAGAATTTTCCTTATAAGGTCTAAAAGCAATCAAAAAAATCATGATCAAAACAGTGAAACCAATATGAACACCAGACTTAAAAGCAGGCCAAGGTTCAAGATAAAAGTGTGCAAGGACATAAGAAAGCCTTCTAATAAAGAAAATCGTGTAATACTGTGAACTAAGAAATCCTTTATCATTTTTGAACTCATAAAACAAAGACCCATACATCGATTCAAATTCAGAATCCTCTGCATCTTGAAGGCGATTCATCGAAACATAACTAGAAATAAACAAAAAAGGTGAAGTCAGCGTTACCATCAACTAAATAACTCTTACCATGCAAACAGTCGCTGAAGCCAAGTTGAAATACCCAGCTTCTGGTTTAATTATCTCTGACCTCATCTGAATCAAGCTAAAAATACTAAGATCAAGGTAAGTTTGTATCCAAAACCTCAAAAAAAGTCCATATTTATAGTTTTTCAGCACTTTAAACAAAGTAAGAGCGATTTTTCCATAAGTCACTTTCGACAAACATCTGATAAAAGGATACAAAGCGATTAAAAACACTAAAAACCCCAGATTTTGCCCTCCATTAATCCAGAAAACAGAAGAATCGATGCCTGCCTCTCGTTGCGACCTGCTCGGGCTACCTGAGGTCGACTGAGAAAAAATAAAAAGCATCGGATTCGGCAGAAGGTTGAAGCCTGTTAAAGCTGTGCAAAAGTCGCGTATCAAGAAGGTCAAGTTATTTTCACTGAGAGGCAAGTACATCACAAGTTGCAGGGTGTTAACCAAAATCCACGCTGAAGCTGGATTCGAGATGATTGAAACTCCAACTGCTGATGATACTGAAACTTGACTTAAAGACCTGGAAGACTGAATGATTTGATTTAGGACTTCATTTGTTTTGTTTAGGTGAAAACTTTCGAGAAGTAGTGATTTTTCGTAGTTGAGAAGAATTGAACCTGAATCACTTTTTATTGGGTTTTTTAAGATTTTTAAAGAAAATAAGGTGTTGTTGGAGAAACTTTCTCTTGGGTTTAAGGATATGATGTATTTTTTTCGGGTTATATTTGTGAAGGTATAGGAAAATTTTAAATTTTTTCCGATTTTTATCTTGAATTCTGAACGTTTTAAGGAATTTTCTAGTTTTTCGGTAAATGTGATAAAAATTCGAGTGGAGTCTTTGGAAATTGAAAAGTCAAAGTACCGAATTATGCAGGTTTTTTTAGATTTTGTGGAATTTCTGCTACATTCGCAGAGACCTTCTACCAGTTCAGCATTTTCAGAGCAAGAAGTGCAAGTGGTGAAATTTTTACAATCATTGCATAGTTCAGGACATTCCTGGCAGTTTCCAAGTAACGAATCAAAAAATGTCCCTTTCTGGCATTTTTTTAGACATTTTCCATTAATTTGATCAGCATAGTGTTCTTGATTCAAACAAGTAATACAAAAAGTTTCATTTCTGCAGGTGTTGCATGGATTTCGACATCGAAGACAGTCATCGCCTCCAGGCTGGGCATAAAACCCTTGATCACAAACGCAGAGGTTTTCATTTTTATGTTGATTTTCCCTGCAAGGTGTGTAACAGCCTCCAGTTTCTTTTTCAGCAATTTGAAGAGGATTGATACAACTGATACAAAATTGAAGATTTTTACATGTTTTGCAAGGATCTTGACAAATTTTGCATTCAAGTAAACCGGTTTCTGAGTAGCTTGAATAAAAGCCTTCAAGGCAAGTGCATTTTTGATTATTTAACTGAGACCCAGCAGGACATTCACAACTTGAATGATTATTTGGAAGACTGTCTTGAGCTAAGCATGTCAAACATCTTTTTTCATCACAAGTCAAGCAAGTTACATCACAAGATAAACATTCATCAAAAGAAGATAAAAAAAACCCTTCAGGACATTTGCAAAAATTTTCATCATTTGTAACAATCAAGTTATTTTTGCACTCATCACATGAAAAAGGGTCAGAACACCGAAGACATTTTGAATTACAAGAAAAACAATCATTATTCAACAGGTAAAAACCACTTTCACAAGAGCAGACTCCTTTCAAATCAGCAGTCAATTTTTTATTCAAGCAACTTAAACAAAAATTCAAACTTGTGCAGTCATCACAAAAACCCTGGCAATTCAAACATTTCCTTAAAGTTCCAGATTCAACTGACAGATAAAACCCTTTCTTACATTCACAAGACTTCCCATCAAAAACTGCATTCAAATCTTTACAACTATCACAAGTCGCCACATCAGAGCAAGTGCTACAAATATCAAGACAACCTTCACAACTCCATTCATCAGTCAAACTTCCTTTCAAGTAAAATCCAGAAAGACATTCACATTTCCCAGAACTATTTAAAATCGAGTTACTTTTCGTGCAAAGACTTACACAAGGACTTGCATCAGTGCATTGACTACAAGAACTATCACAAGCTTTACATGCATCAGAAGAGTCCAGCGCAGGGTTCAAAGTAAAAAACTTTTCTTTACATTTACATCCTTGAAAGCCATTCACTTCTGCATTTTCAGCTTTACATTCATTACAAGAGTAAGAATTTGAACAAGTTTTGCAATGATTGTGACATTTTAAGCATTTATCTGATAATGCGATTTCGTAGAAACCTTCTCCGCATTTACAGACTCCTGATGAAAAGGTTGAGAATTGCTTTTTGCAGACTTTGCAAGATGTGGAATTTTCACATTCTTGACATATTGACATGCAGACTTGACAGGCGCTTTTGGTTGTTAATGATAAGGAAGAGAAGAAGCCTGGCTTGCAGATGCAGATGTTGTTGAAGATTATTGTGTTGTCTGAAATGCAGCTTGTGCATGATGGACCGTTGCAGGAACTGCAGGTTGGCCCACAGGTCAAAGGAGATGTTGAGTCACAGGAAGTAACTTGGACTTTTGGATAGGTGCCGTAGTATCCGTAGTTGCATTGACAACCACCGTTGCTTGAATAGGATTTAGGAGAATAGCAAGTTGCACAACTGGAGGCATCTCCACAGGTTTTGCATTCAACATTGCAGGCTTTGCATGCAGTTGCTGTCGTTAAAGGAGGGGTTCCAAAGTAGCCATCCTTACATTTGCATCCGGTAGTGGTTGAGGGCACAGCAAAAGTAGCTTTACAAGTAAGACAAATACTATTATTGCTACAAGTAGCACATTCCTGCTGACAAATCACACAAGACCCAGCGACCAAGACATGATTTCCACCATACCCATTTTTACAAGAGCATCCAATAGAAGCAACAACAGCATTCGAATCAGCACAATTAGAGCATTTTTCTGAATAAGAACTGACACAACTGCCACATTCTAAATAACAACATCCACTACCAACTATTCTATGAGTAGAAACACAAGAATTCACTAAAGAACTAGCAGATCCTAAGCTTAAATCACTAAAACAACTGATAATCCCTGCAGGCGTGTTGAGTAGACATGAAAGAGAATCACAATTCATACATTTCAAAGCAATTCCCGCAGAACAAGCAGTTCCAGAAGGACAATCAAAAGACCTAGAGTCCTTATTCGGGTCATTTTCAACAGAAATGCATCCTTCAGCACTTCCAATAACAACAGCAGGGAAGCAAGAAGATTCACAAGAATCAAAAAGTGTAAGACAAGCAGAAGAGACTTTCATAGAAATGTAACTAGGCGTGTTTAATGACTCTGAAATCGAAAAAAGCGCAATAAACCCTTTAATCGTATCTTCCGTCACATGCCCCAAGCAAGAAGAATAATCTCCTGACTCAGAAAATGCAAAAGTCGATTGTCCAACCTGCTCTAAATTCTTCAACAAAGTAAAAGTATCAGAAATCTTCGTAACTGCAACTAACACCCAAAAAGCTGATTAAAGTTTACAAGAAGGAAAACTTTTTGATTGTCCTGATATTGTGAAAGTGAAAGATTTTGTGTATTTTAATTCAAGAATTTCATTTTGCTGTTTACGAGAAATTGTCAGTCGTGATGATGGGTTTTGTACTCTGTCGAATAGGATCCCGTCTTTCGTGTCTTCTACTTTTGTCCAGGCTTGGATTGAAAAAGATGAAGGGAATGATAAAGGTGATGATGAATAGTCATTTTGGGGAAGTTTTACTTGGCTTCCTGAACCTTGGAAAAATATTCCTCGGTCTGAGGGATTCACGTTTGAGGATTCGGAAGTTGAACTGTCGCCGTTTACTCCGTGATTGTTATTACCTGAGAAATCTCGGAAGACTTCTCCGAAATTTTGTAAAAAACGATATTCAAGCAGGGCTGAAGATATAATAGAAAGAAAAGTGAGGTGAAATAAATTCAACATTTTGATTATTAGTATGAAAATATTGATTGGAAATAGTGAAGGTTTTTAGATTTGAAGGAGATCCTGAAACTGTTTATTGTGTTTTGATTAGGTTTTCAAAGTAAATTATTTAAATTTACTTACCTTTCCACAGACCTTAATAATCCCTGATGATTTTTTTTCAATATTTATTTCTCACTGAATCTATGATACTAAACTTGAAATCTTAATCTACTCAAGCAACCTAACTTAAACCTCAAACTCTTAATTCAACCCATTAAAAATCCACAATAATTAAAATCTAAAAAAGCTATTATCCCTTGATGCTTCAAAAGCTTTTTTAAAAGCCAAAGCTCTCTGTTTTTCAAACTTTCGATAGATGTCTAATAAATTCTTGCAAAACTCATATATTCCAACTAAAGTTTGGAAAATAATAGTTAGAACCACAGAGTAAATAAAACAAGCTTCAATGTTTTTATTGTTTTCAAACTTTTTGAAGCAGAGCATAAAACTCAAGATAAATGCAATCATTGCTGCGAATTCTCCTGATAAAGATGAGAGATATATCGAATTCTCTTTGTATGGTCTGTATATCAAGAGAAAGATTATCATCATTGAGGTGAAACCAATATGCAACCCTATCTTTAGCATTGGTTGTGAGTCTAAATAAAAATGGGCAAGAATATAAGCCAGTCTTCTAATAAAAAACAATGTATAATACTGACTACTAAAAAACCCTTTATCATTTTTAAACTCATAAAACAGAGACCCATACATACTAGTATAATCAGCATCATGATCCTGAAGTCTTTCATAAGAAATATAACTGCTAACAAACAAAAAAAAAGGAGTCAATACTACCAAAAGCTACCTAAAAATTACCATGCAAACTGTGGCAGCACCCAAGTTAAAATAACCAGCAAAAGGTTCTCGAATCTCAGACCTAATCTGCACAAGTGCAAAAATTCCAAGATCAAGATAAGCCTGTATCCAATACCTTAAAAACATCCCATATTTGTAATTTTTCAACATTTTAAACATTGCCAAAGTGATTCTGCCAAGAGGCATCTTCGAGATAATCAAAATAAACGGATATAAAACAAGCAACATTAAAATAACTCCTAAGTTTTGACCTCCGTTTATTAAAAAGACGGAAGTTTCAATTCCAGTGTTTTGCTGATTTTTTGATGGCTTCTCTGTAGAGGACTTGGAAAAGATGTACTGAATTGGATTTGGTAAAAAGTTGATGTCTCCGAAAGATGTGCAAAATTTTCGGATTCCTGGAGTTAAACTGTTTTTACTTATTGGTAGGTAGAGGATTAGCTGAAGGGTGTTTATTAGAAGCCAAGCTGAGGCTGGATTGGATATCATTGAGACTCCGAGACCTGTTGATACTGAGGTTTGGGCTAAAGGTTTTGCTACTTTTGCAACTTGTGAGAGTTGAGCAGTGGCCTCTTCATAAGCTATCTCATCTAATTGAATACTTTTCTGATATTTTAATAGTAATGAACCTTTCTCGCTAAAAAAAGGGTTTTTTAGGACTTTTACAGTAAGTGTCATATTTTTCGGAATTGTTTCTAAAGGATATATAGTCAACACCACCTTTTTCTTTGAAACCAGTGAAATATCAAATGAAAATCTCTTACTTTCTGATACTGAAACATTTACTAAAGACTTGTCTAATGTCGAGTTGATACTTTCATTGAAAGCCATGAAAATTCTATTCGAATTTTTCAATAAATCAAAATAAAAATAGTTCAAAAAGCATTTTCCATTTCTCCTAGTGCTTGTTTTGTTGCATTCACATAACCCATCCACCATATCAGCACCTTCCACACAACTAATGCAAGAATCCAAACTTATACACTCCAAACAAAGCTCCTCACAACTTTCACAAATAATCCCATTAAAAAAACTTCCTTTTTCACAATCATCAACACAAATTCCATCTTTAACCCGAAATTCTCCAACACAAGAAATACAAAAAGTTTTATTTTTACATTCCTTGCAAGGCTCTTCACAACTCAAGCACTGTTCCAATCCATTCTCATCAAAATTCTTAAATTTTCCATCATCACAAACACAAAAACCATCCAAGTCTATCCTAAACCCTTTTCCACATTTTTCAACACATTTTCCAGTAGATTCATTCAAGATTTCTGAGGAATTCGCACAAGTTAAGCAAGTTTCCAACTCTTCGCAAGTCTTGCAAGAAGAGTCACAAGGAGAGCATTCGAATGAATTTTCTGGATTTTTAATGAAAAAAGAACCTTGAGGACATAAACATTGCCCTTCGGCATCAGGCTGCAAGTTCCAAGCAAGGCATTTTGTGCAGAAGGTTTTTGAAGTACATTCTTGACAAGGGTTCACGCAATCAGTGCAGGTTATGAAGGGGCTTGAAGAGTCGATGATGTAAGTGCCTGTTGAACATTCGCAACCTTTGGAAGGTGATGGTTTTGAATTTCCTTTACAGGCTAGACATGTGTTGATGTTGTCGCAGGTTTGGCAGTGGGCGTGGCAGAGAGAGCATGATGGAGTGGATGGAATTGTGGAGTCTAGGTAGTAGCCTGTTTTACATTTGCATTGGCCTGTTAGGTCTTGCTCTGAATTGGCGATATTGCAAGATGAGGGAGTGCAGGGATCTGGATTAGTGCAAGTGGTACAACTTGTATGACAAGCCACACAGGCATCTTGAGTATTAAGATTAGGATTATTAGGAAAATACCCAGACATGCAAATACATCCTTGATTTCCATTTGTTTTTGCATAGGTTGCTTTGCATTCTGAGCAGGAAGTTGAATCTGAACATTTTGAGCAGTGACTAAAGCATGATAAACATAAATAGATTCCGTTTTGTAAGCTTTTGAAATATCCAACTGCACAGGTATCGCATGAATTCGCAGTTGAACATGCTTCACAGTTAGCTAAACACTGTATACTTGAGGTGCATGAATTAATCTTGTTTAATGGAGGAATTCCAGAATAACCATATTTACAAACACATCCTGTTGCTGAGGATGAATCTGAATTAGCTTGTTCAGCGATGCAAGAGTTACAACTGTTAGCATCTCCACATGTTTTGCAATCAGGCTTGCAAGAATTGCATATAACATTTGAATATAGACTGGTGGAGCCGTAGTATCCAGGAGCACAAGCACACCCATTTTGGGTTGCTATTGCATTATTACCGTTGCAAGTAAGACAAATTGTAGAATTAGTGCAAGTTGCACAAGCAGGTTTACATTGAACACAACTTCCTAAAACCAAAGGATGATTCCCTCCATACCCAGCAGGACAAGAGCATCTTCCAGAAGTACTGAGGACAGCACCAGTCTCAACACAACCTAAACATTTTTCCGAATAAATCCCCTCACAAATAGTACATTCTTTATAACAGCATTTATTCGACAAAGCTCTATGAGTAATCAAGCAATCCTTTGCGATTTCCAAGGCAATTCCATTACTAAGATCATTAATACATTTAACAATCAGAGTATCATAACTAATACTACATGATTTAGAAGCACATGATTGACAACTAAGCAAAAATCCAGCAGTACAAAATTGCCCTGAATAACAAGTAAATGATCGAGAATCTTTATAAGGGTCGTCTTCAAGCGAGATGCATCCTGCAACGTTGTTGATGATGACAGCTGGATCACAAGGAAGTTGACAAGAATCTACAAGTGTCAAGCAATTCAAGGATTGTTGGAAATTTATAAAATTTTTTGGAGGAATAGTGTTTAATATTGAAAATGAAGAAATGAATCCTTTTATTGTTGAAGAAGATTTATGACCGATGAATGTTGCTGTTGGGGTTGAATCGGAATAGGTTACTGTTGAGATGCCGACTTGGTTTTGGTTTTTTAGTAAATATATTTTGTTTGAAGAATAGGTCACTGATATTAGCACCCAGGTTTCTAAGTATAAATTACTTGAAGGAAAACTTGATACTGATCCGGATATTGGGGAAGAACTCCCGAGGATAACCTCTAGGACTTCATTGATTTTTGACCTTTTTATAGTCATTATAGGTGATCCACTATTTTCTCTGAGGTACAAAATCCCATCATCAGTATCTTCAACTTTCGTCCAGCAGTCAATAGAAAAAGAGGTTGGCAAAGTTATAGAACTCGATAAATCATTTATCGGAGGTCTTACATACGCTTGAGATCCTTTCAAAAACACTCCACGATCAGTACAATATGCATTATCATTTAAGGTATCCGACCGATCTCCATTGACTCCATGATTACCAGATCCTGAGTAATCATAAAAGACTTCTCCAAAATTAGTAAGAAATCGATACTCAAAGACTTGAGACAATGATAGCAAGAAGAAGCAGCTCAGTAACTTCACCATTAGTTATTAAAAGACTTAACCATTACTTATTCTATCGATGCCTTGAAGTTATTAAAGCAAAAGAGAAATATTGGTACTTTGAAACATTTCTTAAGTGATTCAAACTGATCTGGCTAGTCTTCACTATTAGAAAAACCTTAAATTATGTAGAAAATTTAAGTTTCAACTCGAATTAAAACTTTTATATCTAGTTTTAGATAAATCTTTAAAGAGACCTGAAATAGTTTATTTGATCTTCTAAGCATGAGTATATCGGATTGCACTCTCACTATTTGGATTACTAGAATTAAGATAATCATACGGCCTTCAAAAGAACTTAGTGGCGCAAGTGGTATATAAGTGGAAGTTAAAGACATAAATTTTTTATAGAATTACAAGTTTTTTTATTAATCTTGTTTCAGTGAATCAAGTTTGGATTGTGTGCTTTAGGTAAACAATTACGAAGATTATTGAAGAAGCTTATATATAGTAAAGTTTGATGAATATTCAACAAATCTTCAAATAAAATTGTTTGAAATTCAGATTAAAACTAGGAAAATTAAAGAGTTTCTAAGTATAACTTTAAATATTAAATAGAGGGAACTAGGATGATTTGTAAAGGAAATAGCTTGATAAAATATAAAGTTTGGAAAAAAATGCTATATATGAATATTATTGACTAATTCAAATATCAATTACACCCAAAATTGAACTCTTATAAAAAGCTTTTTTACAGTGTTTAAATCTTTTAGAATTTTAAAAATTTTGAAACCGTGTGTCTAAACCCTTGAAAATTTAATTTTATACCTAAACTTAATTCAACCAAATTATTTATTTCCAAAGACAACTTGTTACTCCATTTATTCAATTAACTTAAATGCTTCCACCTCATCAAATCTTCACTAATCAAAATATTCTTAAAATTATTAATCTATTTATTTGATAGATAGAGTAGAATGCGCTCCAACAAATTTCATGGCTCTTTCCTTTTCAAGTTTCTTATAAATCTCAAAAACCACTACAAAGAACTCAAAAAGACTAATCAAAGTTTGCAAAGCCATACACAAAAACGTTCCAAAAATAAAAAACCCATCTAAAACCTCTGCATTTTCATTGACTCCTGGAATAGCAAGTAATAAATTAACCATCATAGCATTAAAAACAGCGATTTCTCCAATAAAACAAGAAATAATAACAGTTTTTTCTTTATGCGGTCTGAAATAAACAATAAAACCCAAGGTAAAGACAGTGAATGCAAGATGAATACCCATCTTAACAAAATGCCACTGATCAAGGTAAAAATGCGCCAAGACATACGAAAGTCTTCTAACAAAGAAAATCGTGTAAAACTGTGTGCTAATCAATCCTTTATCATTTTTAAACTCATAAAAAAGTGACCCATACTTGATTTTATACTCCTCATCTCTTTGATCTTTAATCCTGCTGAAAGAAACATAGCTACAAACAAACAGAAAAGGAGCAGTAAGCACAACGATAATCATCACCACAGTAGCTGAACCCAAATTAAAATACCCTTGTCCCGGGATATTAATTGAAGCCATCATCTGAACCAAAGCGAAAATCGCCAGGTCGAGGTACGCCTGAATCCAATATCTAAGAAAAAGTCCATATCTGTAATTTTTCAAAATTCTCTGCAATTTCAAAGACATCTCCGTTAAAGGTACTTTTGAAAGCATTACAATAAAAGGACATAAAATAATCATCAATATCAGAACACTTGCATTTTGTCCTGCATTCACCCAAAAAACAGATGTTTCGATTCCCGCTGATTGCAAGTCGTCGTTCGGAGGGTCTGATGCGTCCTCGTCGAACATGTAACTTATTGGGTTTGGAAGAATGTTGAAACCGGCCAACGCAGTACAGAAATTTTTTATGTTGGTTGTCATGAAGTTTGAACTTATTGGAAGGTAGGAGATTAATTGAAGAGTGTTCACAAGGATCCATGCTGAGGCTGGGTTAGACATCAATGATATGCCAAGAGTCGTGAAAACTGATGATGAGGCCATCGCCTTTGCCTTGTTTATTACTGCTTTTACTGCAGGACTTGTTACGTTTAAAAGGAATTCGTCTAAAGTTATGGAAGCTGAATATTTTAGAAGGGTTGAGCCCTGAGCGCTTTCGAGTGGGTTTTGGGTTATTTTTATTTTTAGTTCTGTGTTTTTGGAGATCGATGATTTGAAGTGCAGGGAAAATATGTATTTTTTGGTAGATTTCGCAGAAAAGTCGAAGTCTGGCTCACCTTTACCCGCAATGTAAAGGCTGAAGTTATTCCGACTTAAATCCTCTTCTAATGATTCATTAAAAGTCAAAAAGATTCTTTTTCCATCCTTTGACAACTCAAACTTAAAAACCTCTTTAACACATTTTCCATCAACATTTTTACTTTTTTTACATTCACAAGTCTCTTTTTCATTATTCCACTCAGCATGTTCAGTGCAATTACTACAACTCACAGAATTTTCACAAATTTCACAAAGATCCTGACATTTCTCACAAGTTGTTACATTTGGAAATTCACCTTCATCACATTGAAGAGTGCAAGTTCCATCATTTGTATTAAGAGTATGATAACTATGAATGCATTTCGTGCAAAAAATTTCATTTTTGCAGTATTCACAAGGATCTTCACATTTTTCACAAACATATATATTATCTGAAATAGTTTTCATATAAAAACCTTTTGAGCAAACACAATTTTCATCACTTTTAGATGAATTTTGAGGGCAATTGCAGGATCCATCAGCTAAATTCAAGGTTTCGAAGCAATTCGTGCATTTTGATTCTTCGCATTCCTTGCATCCGGTTTCGCATTTAATGCATTTCGAATCTTTTTTGTAAAACCCTTCCTGGCAGCCACAGATTCCATTTTCAGCAATGCTTCCATCTTCGCAAATAATACAATAATCCTTTTTAGAACAAGTTTTGCATTTTTCACTGCATTGCTCACAAGAATCATCAGACAAGAAATATCTATCTTTACATTCACACTTTCCAGAATTTAATATTGAATTTTCTCCACAACTTGTGCAGCTTTCATCACTTGTGCACTCAGAACATCTCTTTGGACAGTCTTCACATTTATGCTTTGACAAAAACTTTCCTGGTGAACATGAAAGACATTCATCAGCACTTTCACAAGTATTACATTTTTCAGGGCATTTTTTACATTTCGAACCATTATCATGGCCTTCGTAATACCCATCTTCACAATCTTCTAATTTTCTTTGACTTGAATTTTTAGGATTTGATTCGAATTTTTGTTTGGAGCAAGATTCGGAAGTGTTCAGATGAAGGTTCATTGGAGTGAAACTTGTTTTGCATTTACAGCCTGCTGGAAAAGTAGGCTCAGCGTTTTCAGCTTTGCAGATAAGACATTTGGATGAATCGATACAAGATTTGCAATGATCGTGACAAGGAATGCAAGAATCTCCAAAATTTCCTAGAAAATACCCCTCCTTGCATGAAAGACATGACAATCTCTGAGTACAAACTGAGCAATACTTCAAGCATGGCATGCAAAAAGCAGTCTTGTTATTATGAAACGAAATAAAAAACCCTTCAAAACATGTGCAACTATTTCCAATAAATACCGAATTTTCAGGGCAAATACAATTTCCTAACTCACAGAGCAAGCAGCTTCTATCACAACTAAAACCAATAAGCTCTCCATTAATCTCTTTACTTTTTCGATCAAAATCAATACAAGAAAACATGTCAAAATTCATTCCGCTTTCACAAGAAGAGCAAGACTCACACTTTAAAAATTTCAGAATTTCTGAATACTCCGAATTAATCTTCAAATCTTTTTCAAATCCTGAAGGAAGACACCCCGAACTATTCCCTATTAAAATTGATGGAAAACAAGAAGATTCACAACGTTCAACCTTCGAAAAGCACCTACTCGACTCACTCTCCGAAATCAAAACATTATAACTAAAAAGGTCTGATAACGAAAACAAAGCAATCAAAGCTTTTGCACTGTGAAGAGAAGAATGTCCAATAAAACTAGTTCTGATGCTCGTTTCAAAGTAATTCATTTCGAAAGATTTTAAAACTTTCCTATTTTTTAAAATAGTCATTTTACCTGAAGAGCAACTGATTGACAAGTAAAACCATTCAGCTAAATAAAGTTTACAAATAGAAAAATAACTTGGAATTGTTTCTATCTTTGAAAGTTGAAAGTCTCTGAGGATAACTTCTAGACCTTCTTTTTCAGAACTTTGAGAAATAATCAACTCTGAAAAAAATGGCTGACTTCTGAAAAATATTATACCTGGCGATGTGTCTAATGGTAAAATCCACATCTGCATCAGAAAAGAACTCCCAAGGCTTGGGCTGTCCTTTACTATGTCATTCGGGGGAAGCTGGACACATCCTGCTTCTCCATTCAAGAAAATTCCTCGGTCTGAGACCTGAAGATTTCCAGTGGTCGTGAATGAGTTCACCCCATTCACCCCATGCAGGCCATTTCCTGAATAATCGAAGAAAACTTCACCGAAATTGTGAAGAAATCTATATTCTTGTGCATGGGAATACATGAAGATTAGCAGAAATCGGAGAACCATTTATCAGAAAAGTTCATCTTATAACTTAGGAGAACAAGTGAAATTTTAATAAAAAACATAGCTAAAGATTAACGAGTATTGTTGAAAACTTCGAAGTGATCACAATAAAATACCTGAAGTTTTTTGTATTCTTTAGTATTATTAACAATTGATTTATTATTCCTCTACTTCCCTAATACTAAAAAATCAATTTACTTATTGTTATCAAATAAACTATTATAAGTCTTTTTATTCCAGTGCTCTTTATCACTGTAAAAACCTGGTCCAGGACTCGGGTTTTCCTTTAACTTAAATCTTTTGTCTTTCGAGGTGATGACTGATTTTGAAGGACTCATATCCTTCAATCGATACGAGGTCGGCCCAGGAACATTATTTTTTTTATCCTTGACCCATCTCTCAGACTGTGCATTAAAAGCAATTTTAGGACTATCATCTCTTAAATTGATATGAGTCCTAACTTCACTTTTCACCCTTCCAAAGTCATTAGTCACTTCATAAGACCCAGGAGGTGGAATGCTCCTCAAAGAAGACTCTTCAGGCATTCTTTTCGACTTACTCACAAATACTGAACTGCCCTTGTGCAAAGCTGAGTTATGCACCCCGACCTGTCTTTCAGATTCATAATGCCCTGGGCCAGGAATTGCGCTTTTATTGTCATTAAATCTTTTTTCAGTACATCCAAAGACTCCATATTTTCCCCAGACCTTCTTCTGAAACTCGTCTCCATGATAAGAACCTGGACCTGGACTTAAAAATGAATTTTCTTTGAATCTCGTTTCTTTAGTAGTGAATGGAACTTTAGAACTACTCAATTTTTGCTTGTCTGGAGTTAATTGAAAGTTGTAGCTTCCAGGACCTAGATTAGTGTTATGAGAAGGTGAGGAACTGAATCTTTGAACACAACTTCCGAAGTTTTGAGGCGAGTAAGGATTTGGGTTTGGAGTGAAAGCTCCTCGAAAGTCGTATTTTCCAGGACCTGGAACACTAACAGCTTCATTTATTTCCGCATTGACATCTGTAGGTCTTTTACTTGCACTGATGAAAACAGCATTAGGCTTGATTTTGTATTTTGGCTCGATTTCTACTTTTGAGTAACTTCCAGGACCTGGGCATTCGTTTTTATTAACAAAAGTGTCACGTTGGCTGTTTTTGCTTTTTTTCCAATCTAGACCTTTGCTGAGGTTTGAAGGTTTCAAGTTGTAATGACCTGGCCCTACTGATTCTTTTGAATCTCCTCCAATAACGGCTGGACCTTTGTGGATTACCAACTCTCCTGTCGTTGTTTCTTCATATCCGTACCCGAGACGGGGAATTGAAGGAGCTGATGGCAAACGAACCCAATTTGCTGAGTTTTCAAGTCTTGCTGGTAATCTTTTGCTTGTCCAGCTTGCTTTTATGTTGTAGCTTCCTGGACCTGGAACTGCCTCTTTTTTTAAGTCGAATCTTGAACTGTGACTTGCAAAAGCTGATGAATGGCCTGGGCCTTGTCTACCACGGTGCTTGGGGTACAGGTCCAAATAAGACCCAGGTCCGGGAGTATAAATTTTTTTATCAGTCGACTTTTCAACCGATGAGCTAAAAGGAGCGAAATTAGTGACTTTCTTATAATCATTAATCCCGATATACGACCCAGGTCCAAGTTCTCCATTCTGTCCAGTTAAAACAAGTTTCCGTTCAGCCCTCGCAACAAAAGCCATTATATCCAAGTAGTCATTATCTTACTAACTAATTCAGACTCCAGCCAACAAGTTTCTCAAAAGCGTCTCCATAGGCTTTTCCACAATTGTAATAATTGGAAGCGCAGTTCATGATGGTCTGATAGTCTTGGAAGATGGCCTGTCCATTGGTCAGGTAGTTCTGGACCAAGATTTCCCAGCCACCCTTTGATAAGATCTTCTTCAGCTGGGTATTCAGCGAAGCGAAGTCGCAGGAATAAGCTGAGTTATAAGTAGTGACCACTGCTTGCATCGCGTTTAAAGTGTTGATCACGTCTTGCATGTTCTGGTTCTTCACTTTGAAGTCGTCAGCAACCGTGTAAATCGCGTTGGTCAGGCTGATCAGGCTCGCGCTGCAGGTGCCTGGAAGGTTTCCTTTCGCTCCGATTCCGTCGAAGAAGCCGTTCACAAAGTCTTGAGTTGGGGTCGCTGTCAGATCGGCCGCGGAGAAGGCTATCAAAGCTGCTAAGAGAGTCACTTTGAACATTTTTATTATATTCGCCAAAAATGGCAGCGTTGGTGAAGGATGTTTTGGAAATTTTATTTGGAATGATGGGATCTGAGGTGTTTTAAGGAATTTGGCTCTGGATTTTAATGAGTCAAAATAAAGGCTTTAGCGGAGGGTCACTTCGGGAATGGAAATAGGGACGGCTTGACTGCTGTGATCGGTTTTGAATTGATGTTGGATGTGATGGGTAAGGGCTTTGAGGAATTTCGATTGTTTTGGAAGGTTTTGATTTTTCTTCTGAGATTCGCTGGGGTTAGTTTGGGATAAGGTTTATTCATTTATAGGAGATTTGATGGGGTTTAGAATGGATTGGATTAGAAATTAGTTTATTGTGAGAGGGTGAGAATTGGTTTTGTTTGGGTCGATTTGGGGTGATGGGTGAGGAGTGAGGAGTTTTTCAAGTTTGAATGGGGTTGGGTTGACTTGGTACTGATGATTTTCTTTTTTGGTATTTGAGATTAGTTCAACCTTAAGTAATACCTAAAATGATTTTGAAAAACTATTAAATAATCACAGTAAAGATTATTAGTCCTTGAGGTTAATCATAAGCTATAATAACTGTAACTTTATATTCCATTCACAGAACTTGAAAAACCAAGAAACTGTTCATAAATAAAGAAATTCTAAAAATATAGCAAATCCCATTAAACATTAAAATGATTAAAATTCCCTAAAACCATTAACCAATACATCATAACCAAACTTTTAAATCAATTCCCATTCTTCAACCAGAAACAATCCCAAAATATTCTTAATCACTGAAATTTTACTAAATAATGACAGATTTACCCAAAAAAAAAAACTTACTTCGTGCTCTAGACTACAAACCCTTAAGTCCAATCCCAGAAGTAGCGAATTCAGCATGTATAAGTCCAGAAGTTCCAACAAAAAACGAGAAACCCTCCTCGTCCAAATCAGCAAAAGTTCTTTCTCCCAAGCTTTCTCAAACAAAACTCAAATCAAAGCGTCAAGAGTTGCGACTAAGAAACAAATTTTTAGGAACCTCTGAGAAAAAAACTGAAGATTTCTTCAGTAGAGAAGAAAAAGTTCAAGAAATCAAAATGATCAAGTTTTCAAAAACGCCAAAAATTTACAAAAGTGAGAAAATCTTGCCTGAGTCTATCAGTCCCAATAGAATTTTGCAGGTAAAGAAAATTATGAAAAAGCAGAAGTCGGGAAGTGCTCCGAAGTTCAATCGATTGGTTTGGAGGGAAAATAAGGAAAGGTTTGGACTTGGGAATATGAAGGAAGGGGATTCTTGTAGTAAGAATTTTCTGGAAACGAAAAATTCTCAGTTTTTAGCAAGAAGATCTAATAAAGCTTTTACTGCTAAGATGGAAAGAGAAAATCACTTTGAAGTAGATTGTAAGGAGATTCAGGATATTGTGAAAAAATTTGCTGAGAAGATGAAAAAGAGGAATGTTGGATTGAATAATTAAGTGCTATTTTAGAGGTTGTAGAGAGAGTTTTTAGGGCTTAAGTATTATGGTTTGTAATGGTGGATTTATTGAGGATTACACAGAAATATTAGGATTTTATCGAATTTTCTTTAGGATAGGCATTAAAATTATTAACAATTTTTAGAAAATTTAGGTTACTATAGATAAACAAAAATTAAGTTGATTAAAGGAAAGCACTGGGATTAGGCAGAGATTGTTGGTTTATTAATAGCTAGATTAAAGTTGCACTTGACATGCATTTTTAAGTTTATTACAAAAAATTTAGAATAGATATCAATATGAGGTTTATTGAAACTAATTGAATAGTGTCCGTTTAGAGCTTGTACTATAAAATATTATTAATCAATTTCTGGAATCTAGGATAATTAATAAGAATTAGAATTTCAAATGCTAATTTTTTTATATTTTTATTACCTAGTAATTTCATTTCTTTTTAGCTATTTTTTATCCAAAACAGAAATTTCACCATTATATGAAAATTTATGGTACATATAATAATAATATTCTCAATATAATAGTTATCTTAAATCACTTAACTCAAAAGTATCCTTCAGAATTTTCAAACCTTTTGAATAAATCCCTCAATTTTCTCATTCATCAAAACCCTCAAAAACTTAAAACATAAACTTCAACCTAAAATCTCTAAAATTTCCAGAATTTCAACATTAATTACTCTAAAGGCGGTACATCCTCATCATCTTCCCAATCCTCCTCATCCTTCTTCTTGATTTCCAA